>JAIFTH010000888.1:0-14248 GCA_019968535.1 Fragariocoptes setiger | reverse complement strand
CTCTCTCTCTCTCTCTCTCTCTCTCTCTCTTGCTTGCGCTAGCTGTTTATGTTTATGCTTTTGCCTATGTAACTGGCACGTGTTAACAGTGTCATACGAACGATATTCTGCTGCAAGTTTACAGTGCACAGGTTTTACAACGATGCACAGCAATGAAAGACAAGGAAAAATTGGAATTTACCTACAGCTGCTGAATCAATTGCTGCGCAGTCGAACAGTTGATCTGCTGCTGACGGTAGCCGACAGCTTGTTAGCAATCGAGGCGAGATGACCCCATTTGCAATTACAATTGATAATCGAGCCAAAGATATTTCCAGCAGCAGCGCGTTCTATCAACAGCAACGAGAATGGTAAAACGCGCGCGCGTGGTTCAGTGTCATTATTGTCTGAAACAATAAGAAGGAAGCGCGAACCAAGATCAGATGTCTGCAATTGGACATCGATATCATTGGCTTTCTTTCTCAACTAATTTCTCTATTTCAACCTTGCACTATTGATGCTACTTCACTGACTTATGCTATTGCTGTTGGCTATTACTGTTTGTTTGTCGATTTTCAACGACTCCTAAACAATGATGCAGTGGCGGCACTCCAGGTGTCTTCTTCGCGCACTCTGCTATTGGCCAACGTTTTCTCATTAATATATTGCTATTTTATGTTAGTTGCCACGTTAGTTAATGCTTCAATATAAGAACAACGAAAGGAATCGAGACTTTTCAACCAACAGAAATAATTCCATTGCCATTCACGTGTCCGTAATAGATGTCGTAGTCGTCGTCATTGCTGTTGTTGTTGTTGTCTAATAGCTAAAGTCGTTATGATAGCTCATCTTAGCTTTGTGAAGAACGCTGGAAAGAAACAATCTGCCCGTTCATAACACCGTACTCATTCAAGACTTTGACCTTGCACAGTTTTTCGTCCAGTGACATCAGCTGCCTCGCTTTAATGAATGAAAGTTGCAACCATGAAACAAATAATCATTCAAGCCATTACAGTCATCCGCACAGGAGAGTATTCTCAGTCTGATGAGCTTTGTTTCGGCTTCTTACCTGCTATCTGTTGCTTGCATTTCGCAGGTGACTTTTTGCTTTTGCTTATTGTCAACTTATTCAATGCGTTGCTCAACATTTGTGTTCAAGCTCAGACTTTTCTCACCATTTAATCACGAATCAGATTCACGTACAAAATCCCAACTAATACAGAGAGAATGTGCTCCACACTGTGTAAAGTACGGAGCGGAAAATATAATATCGACGCAAACGGCACCAAATCAAGCAAGTTCAGTTCGACCAAGTTCATTCTCCAACTGAGTCGAGTCCGGTTTATCAATGTCGAATAGCATGTGGTGTGTGAATGAATGAGCGGCCCAAGTCACCAAAATAGAATCGTGTCTGGCGGGGGACAATATAAGTGTGAGTTGTCAATTGGATTACTTCATCTTATGCTTCAAATTCCGTTATGAATTTCTCAATGAATACAACAATAGACTCAATTCACAAACAGCAAACAGTGAACAGCCAACAAGCCAAGCCATTGTGTTTGATCATTGCCCAGTTTGACTGACGATGGGTTTGTTTTTGCTTCCTCTTTCTTGTGTGCTGTGTGTGTACATCCTCAAAATGTAAACTAAGCTGGACGATGGAGAGAGAGAGAGAGAGGAATTTTGTGTGTATGTGTGTGGACACTAACACATTCTAGCAACTCTTTGTAGTTGTAGTGCAGTTGTCGTTGTCAGTTGTTGTTTTTGAACTCCAATATTTGTCGCCACTTTCACGCGCACAATTCGACACTTGTCCTACGTGCTACTTGCGTAACACATACAACAAGCCTCATGGGAGTTTTATTTATTCATATGCCGTTGTGCCGGAGCGTGTATTGGCGTGACAAAACGCGCGCTGTCACTCTTGCAGAGTACGTACAGGTGCCGACGATTGCATGTGCGTGTCAACTGGCCACCGCTCGACAATCGTTCGTCGCGAGCGACGATAAAATACGGCGATGCTCGCAGGCATGAAGCTGTCGCGCTACAGCGCCTCAGAGTTGCAGAGAGCAATGCTAATGAGACGCTGGACCTTACGAAAGGCCAGTTCGAATGGCCGTTATTTTTGCACTTCAGCAACTTGACAGCCTGTCGTTTTCTCTGCTTTGTTGGCTGATTTGTCTCGTTGCTAGTCCGTTCATTTCGTTCGCTCGTGCGTGTGTGTGCATGCTGTCGAGTAAGATTTGTTCAATAGAAATGTCAGAATGATGTGCTACGCTATGCAGTGTTAGCTCATAGAAAATGTACAAGTAAAAAAGGGAACCAACTCACACGCACAATTGATAGAGAATTCTTCTTCTTCGACTACAAAAACGAGTGAAATAATAAAAAAGACACGTGTAACGTGGACACAAGCACACTGGGGACACCACTCAAACCAGATGTCCGGCTGATTGGTCTGGCTACCAGTGTCAGGGGACGAAGCGAACATTCCACATTCAATGCTTAGCAACGATCATGATCAAGGAGGCAAAGATGGACCTAAGATCGAATCGATGGCTCTATCTATTGATGACAGATCATGTTCATGATGATCATCTTCTTAGGTTCATGTGTTCCCTTAACATACAGCACAGTCGAACTGCGTTAACATATAGCACATCCCAACGAGCAACTAAATGAGGGAATTCTTTGAACGAGCCTATGACTCACTCAGTGAATTCAACAAATTTTGCGTGAAACACTTACAATATGGCCAATTCTAAGCGCATCTTGCAATCCAAATCAAAGACATCAGCTGCAAGATAAACAGACAGAGAATAGAAGAAAAAGATGGCTGCCAAGAGAGAAGATCACGATTGTTAGCACCTGAACACACGCACACGTATACGTGCTCACTGACAACTGACGCGATTTTCATCGAGAGAAACATGATCTCAAGGATACCAACACACAATGGGCGACAATGAGGAACTCGGACCACAAACATCTCATCTCGTCAGCCACGCTTGCAAGAAGGCAAAGTGAGGTACTCTCGGTTCTAAGACGTGCCCCATACGGCGATAATTTAGCTTCAGGCTGTTGTTGATGCTAGTGTGAAGTTGGACCCTTGGACCAAGTTCGACAATTGAAATAAAGAGAGAGAGAGAGAAAGGGAGAAAGAAAAACGAAAAAATCGACAGTAAAGAAGAAGAGGCATAATTATTCCGTCAACACCAACTTGCAAGAGTGCAGCAGCACGGTCAACTATAGTACGCATCATTAATCCTCTTCAAGGTGCCCGTTCAATTGGCAATCGCAGTCGGCCGTCGTCTTGAGACTCACACTCACATTGTATGCGTATTGTTGTTGCCGTTGTTCTGGTACGTCGTGTGGGCCCATAATAGGATTAGTTGTTTGTTTAACCGCAAGACACCTACACGTCTGGCCATTCTTTCATAACACGGTCCCCGTTCTCTCTTTAGTCCTTTATTTCGTTCGAGTTATAGTTTTTCCTCCGTCAGTCTTTCTTATTTTCGCTTGTAATGTTAAGGTTGCGACAGCACGTTCGTTGGCATTCTTTAGCACTCGTACGCCCATCTTTGGTGTCTTGTGGCACATATTAATATCATTTATTTTCCACCGACTCTTTTCTTAGCGAACACTAGATGCTCACTTGTTTCTTTTCCTCAATCTTTACTTGCTTTCATTTCTCGCCAACAGAGAATTCTAGTGCAGGCTGTGTGTGTGTGTGTTTCGTTGAGATTGTGGTGACACTAGGCAAACACACCAGCTCACCAATGAGATGGCCCACCACCAAACATTGGCTAATCAAACATTTGCGAGCCGATCACACACAGTCGCCTCTCAGTAGAATTAGTGAGAAAACGAGTATGGCCGTCCTTCTTCTAGATCTGTTTCTTTTCTTGGTTCTTTGATTTGATCGCATGGAATTGCTCGAGAGTTGCTGCCTCTCATTCTCATTCAGTCTTTTCGCTCCGATTCACCCCGACGGCGCTAATCATTCAATCATTATCACAACGTATCGTCGACGCATCCAACCATCAATTACGCGTCACGTCTGATTGTTTTACGTAGTTATCTTCTTCGAACACTCACAGACCATCAACTTTCACGCCAAAACATCGTAGCCTCACTAAAGAACCTGGCAAAAAGACAACATTGCCTCGGTCCTCCAACATTTTACCACACACACACACACGCTCACGCACTCACACATTGTTTTGATGGCACGACGGCATGTTCCAATGGTCTTCTCCTGCTCGATCGTCGCCATCTATCGGCACACAATCATGTTGTGATTGTTTTCTACACAACATATTGTACTTATTGTCAGCAGCACCATTTTCTTGATTCAATTCAGATAACTCGAATACAGAGAGACATCCAGAAACGTGACATCTTATCGCGTTTATTCTCTGACTTTGACTGGATATTAGAAATGTGAGTCTCTGTGCAATATTGATGTAGCTATTTCTAGCCGTGACTAACAACTCTAACTTATATCATATCATCTGAAATCGTGTGATTCAACGACTCTCTGTTAGTGACTTATGAAATGTAAGATACAGTCATTCTGGTGTATTCTGAGCTAGCGGTTATGATTCTTCGCTTTCAGCTCAGTTCCATTATCAGTGTCTATGGCGACGAGCTTTCGAAACTTTTGTTGAGGTGAGAAAAAAGTCTTAAGCTCATCGATCAAACTGAAAATAAATAGCTCAAGACTCAAGGTAGCTTAAAATCATCGCGTCTACCGCAGACCAACTTAACTTGGGGATTTAATATTTAGATCGCCAAATTCCGAGTTGTTGATGGCAGTGATTGACAATAACAATCGGTCATTGGAAGATATCCTAAATCAACATATGTTTGATTAATATCAACCATTATCATAATTAATTGTCATAACTTCTGATCGATTCAAGAATGTAAGATGTTGGTTATCTATTGATTCGGCCCTCAAGTCTTTGTATTTGATTACATCTCCTCTGTTAAGACATGAGACATTACACATGGGCTCAGAACAAAGTTCGATCACAATACGACTTTCAACTATATATTTATAGACGATTGGTGCCTCTCGATATCACATGACTTCGCAAATGATCGTTTGATGTGCATCACAGTGATCTTTGGCAGCTGCATTCTCTTTTCTACTAATTTGTGCAAGTTTCACGTGAAACAAACAATGAGTTTCTTGTGATTGTATGAAACAGAAACTGCCGCTTCCTTCTTTGACTGACATCACGCGCTAACATAAGCCAGTTGATTTTTTGTGAGTAGGTCTAAATACCACATAGTGCCTTGACAATCCAGCGTCTTGACACAGTACGCAGGAGGGCAATGTATGAATGAAACTCCTTCATGTTTGCATTCATGCATTGCAAGTAAGATATGCTATTATCAATGTACATGATCATTGACTAACGTATACAATGGGGACTGTTTCGTACTGTCTTGTGATTGGCAAATTTCTCCCTCCGGTTGGTTTCCATTCACCTCTTCTTGTGCCAGGCATGCAACTTGTTCGATTCAGTGAATTGCAATTACAGAAAAAAATATTCTGTCACAGATACAAACTCTATCGGTTGTCAATTGTCAACCGCGCAAAGGCTCACGATCAATGTCTGATAACGAACTGCAGTATAACAGCTAGCTGTGTTAGATAAAAACGATATCAGTAATAATAAAAAAAGAAAAAGAAGACAAGCTAAAATATGACATAAACAACATCACGATATGTTTGCGTGCTCGACAATTTAATAGATCAGCGTTATCAACTGGTCGTTGGTGTTATTCATTTGGCGTTGTTGATTTGATTGCTGCTGCTGTCAGCCTCATTACAAGAACTGGTATTATTATTAGCAGCGCTGTTAATGGCAAAAGTGTTATGCTGGCCAGCAATAAGCTTATTCTGCAATATCATGGATCGTTTCTCGGCGGCCAATTTGTAGCGTTCCAACAATTGTCTGTCGTTTTCCTGATCCACGTGCTGAATGAGACCGTGTAGTAAGACTTGTGCAGTTTGGTATCGCTTGTAACATTCCTCTGGATGACCGAATAACTCCTCTAATGCTGCTGATTGACACATCTCAATTGCATAGTTGTACATCAATCTATCGGCAGTTATCGCCGCCAATATTGACTTGACATACGGAGAGTTAAGCATCGATTGGCAATCGAGAGACTTGCACATGTGCAAACAGTGATGGAATCTATCTTTCATTGTTCTGAGCACTGTGTATTGAGTGATATGGTCATTATTATTATCATCATCATGTATAGGGAGTGAATGTATGCGTGTGCATTTTTGGTGGCGGCAACCAATGTGGTACAGGCATCAACATGCAATTCATTGTGCATTGAGCATGCATCAAATACATGATAATAAAAACAACAAAACCAACAGCAATGACGATCACAGTTGAGTCGATTTGTCAGTCATACAGACGACGACAGCAACAGCAATAATAACAACAATTGTAGGAGCCATTGTAGATATCAGCAATTTGAGTTCCGGGTCCCGTGCACGATTTTGGTGGGAAAATGGCACGAACAAATGGTTCGGTTAGTGTGTTATATACAAACACAAAATTGTGTTGAAGATTTGCGTAGATATAAACCATAACAATAATAGTCGTTGGTGAATAAAGAGCGAAAGTTCGTAGGTAAGAGATAAGATAAAGTCAATGATTAGTCAGTTGATGTTCACATGCTCTTGACGCTTCAATCATCTACATGACGATGTGGTCTGCTGAGGCTTATTGTTGCTATTGATGATATCGTCGTGACAGACAGATAGTTGTTGTTGTGTCAATAGGACAGTCATTTTGTTAACAGGTTAACATGTGATTTGTGATTACTTACCGCGACGAACAGAAGATGAACTTCGCAATCGAGATGCTGCAATCTCTTGCTTAGACAATAACAATGCCGACGATGTTAATTGCAAGGCGCGAACATAAAGAATCCACCGTTCGAGTTTACGAACATTTTCTGGTAATGAGAATTCGCCGCCTTTGAGAGAGTTGCAATCGACACTCGTATTGATCAAATTGATTGACTTAGATTCAGCAAGCTCAATGATACTATCAACAAATGCCACAACAAAGCTTAGCTTGCTCAAAGTTTCGTTGTGCTCTTTGTCCAATAATGTCTCCTCGAGTAGCTCACATGCATGAAAAGCAGGCGGGCTATCGAGCAAAGGCGACGATGATCCGAACGATGGTTGACCGGTTCCGGTTGTGGTCGCGGCACGCAGCGGTACAATCGGTGGTGATGACGCACAACGGTTACATCCCTGAGAGCCTTGAATTGATTGTTGATAATGAACGTATAATTGTGGCTGTTGGCCGCACGATCCTGGCGATCCGGTGGTCATTATGTGATGGCCGCTCGAATTGCTTGGCGGTGAGCAATCGAGTGACATGTGGTGGTGACCAGCTCCGGTGCCCATCAGATTATTGCCGGCCACGGCCGCAGCAGTCGAACAGCAATAATGATTATTTGCAGAACTGTTTGAATGGTGATCATTCCCGACTCGAGGTGCCTGTGATTGGCACTCGGCGGGACTGCTAATGCTGTTGGTACGCGTCAGACTTTTGGTGCGAGTTAATGAGGCGAATATCGTAGGATATATTGTGGTGTTAGGTGTCATCGAGAGTGCGGCCACCATTTCAGTAGCGGCCAAGCTGGCCTCTCGTGATGAGACCATGACAAAGTCATCTTCGACAGCCGTCGAATCGGACGATGTGTCAGACACCTTAGAGTCTGCCGAACAGCGTGAGCTATTGATTGTATCATCGATGGGATAATTCTCTGATATTGGCGGATAATTGGTGGTACGCATCGGGTTGTGATGATGGTGATGGTGGTGATGATGATGATGATGATCAGTTAAGCGACGATTAGTATTGTATGGTGTTGTCGATATTGGTGTCTGGTATTGCTGTTGCTGATGATGATGATGCAAATTGTAATGATGAATGGCTAAAGGTGTGCGTGCGCTTGCTGTTGTTGTTGTCATCGTGGTTGTCGATGATGGTGTTGTTGTTGTTTTCGTAGCTGTGACTGCTACTGTCGCAGCCGTACTTGTTGTTATTGTATGCGGTTGGTGGTGGTGTTGTTTATGTGATGCTGCTGCTACTGCTGTTGCTACTGCTACTGGAGCTGTTGCTGACACTGGAGAGCCGAAACCAATTCCAGCGTATGATACAGGCGATTGCATAGTTGGTGTGCCAGGCGATGATAACGATGAACCACGACTCAACGACGACGTACGATGCCCTCGGTGACATTTGGGTACGGCCATGGGCTGAGTTTTGGGCTTTAGAAATGGATGTTCATAAAATTCGTCAAATGATATTCGGTCGCATGGATCACGTTTTAACAGGCGAGTTAACAGATCGGCCAAATCGGTCGATGTATCAGGCGGTATCTTTGGCGTAAGGACTAAATTCTTCTCGTAAAATGTGCGCAACGCCTGCGGCGATGACGCCTGAAAGGGTGCATGACCTGTCAAACATTGATATAAAATAGTGCCAATGGACCATAAATCGGCTTTGCCATCGTACGGCTTCGACAACAATATCTCGACTGCCATGAATTGTGGTGAACCACATAAAGTGGCTGCCATGACACCGTCTTGTAAGAAACGAGCAAATCCAAAATCGGCTATCTTAAGTGTAATTTCGTTGGGTTGCGGTGGAGGAATTGATTGTTGCGATTGACTATTGGTGGTGGTGGTGCTCACAATTGGGCCAACATTATTGCCACGATTATGACACAAGAGTATATTTTGGGGCTTTAAATCTCGATGTATTATGTCTTTAGATTGCAGCGCCCGCATGGCTTCACAAATCTGACGTGTAAACAATCGTATAGTATCTTCACTAAGCGTGCCATTGGAATTAAGATAATCAGCGAGATCTCCGCCGTTGCAATATTCCATGACCAAGAATACATTGCTTTGTGTTTCCTTACAGTCAAGTAAGCACACCACATTCTCGTGCTGCAATTTCGTCAGCTCCTCTAATATTTTAATCTCTTTTTCCAATAAGGACTGTGATTTGGCGAGACTTTTCTTGGTGATGCTTTTGATGGCAACAGGCACATCGGGTTGGGCCTTGTGACGACCTTTGAATACAATAGCAAACGCTCCATGGCCAATAAGATCTTTAGGATTGAATTCATAGTTGCCTACTGTTTCCATTGTCATAAAAGAATAGCTGTCAATGGAAATATGATTATTTAATGCAATGTGTTTGTGGCGATGCGATTCCTAAATGTGGTCTGTTTGTTGTGTTTGATTTCTTCGTGTTTTGTTATCATTTTTGTCTGCTCTGTTATCGCTGCTCTGTGTTTCTGTTTTGTGTGTGTGTGTCTGTGCACACTGTGCATTATGTGTAGGTGTTCGTGCACAGGTCAAAGCAAAAACTATTTTACTCGTATTGTTTATAGTAATAAACAGTTTTTTCTCACTATGTCTACCCCTATACAAAGCGTTAACCAATAAGCAAAACCTTACTTAAAACTAAGATTTTCAGAGATGAGCAACATTTCAAAGTAGCAAGAAATGCTTAATACATAGATGGCAAAAACATGCAAAATTTAAATAACACACAAAGCTTCAACGAGTAGTGTTATAAACTAAACACTGTTCCTGGTTGCGCAATAGCAAAATCAAGCAATGCGCAAGAATAATTTACGTGGCGCACCGTACATTGGCCTCTCGACAAGGACAAGGATCTAAAACAATTCGACTCATGATCTTTGCAAAAATTTTTCGTTTGTCGAAGTACCACAGCAGCCATATCGTGGAAGTTACTGCGAATCAAATCGTACATTCAATGAGTTTCAAGTTCATCATTTCAGTATACAATACTATGCAATACGAGAAGTGCCGTGAATGAAGAGTAATTCACTGAATCTACGAACCGAACATCGCACGAATCTTTCAATTAACATCCTTAATTTTGTCTCAGCATTATTGAAGGTATAGCTTCTTCCATTTCACATGATTCAATGTTGATGGTAGACGCAAGTGTTTAGTCAGATGTGATGCATGTCTGATAGTAATCAAGCGTGCATAGTTCGGAGGTTTCAATATACAAGATTAATGAGCTGGGGAGAATAAAAATCATTCAAATTATAGCGAACAGAAATTTCTGCGAAGCAACATTATCACACATATTTATAGGATAATGTAGACGCCGATTCATTTATTCATCTATTTGAACACTGACAAGTGTTATAAAAAATCCTTAATGATGTCGGCATCAGAGAAGGCCTTTGAAGTATTTCATTTTTGCTTTTAAGTCAAACAGGGGGTTCGTATAGTTCAGAACAATTCTCGTTTGGTGATCTAAGATGTTTTTTCCTATCAAACTCAATCATTCTCATGCTTTAAGCTGGTATCCTTTGTAACAAATCGACCTCTAATTATTGTTATAGATTAATCTTCGTCGTTATAGACTGATAATAGATGGGACAATGATTATCTCGGTAAGGTCATTGGTTGCATGTGAAGGAACTACTTGGATTTACAACACCCGACTCAAGTCTGCGACCTATGACAACCCCATGAAATTTTTAATTTCAAATTATTTTAATATATAAACATTTATTTTAATCTCTAATTAATTCAGATTGTCATTGAATTAAAATATTAATGTAAAGCATTGTTGTTTGGTGTTTTGTATGGCCTCAAATTATCACTTGTCGTGTTACATCTCAACGTTCCACTCGCTGATAACGCATTCCTGTGAAGCGATTGCGAATAGTTTGCTTCCATTTGGCGAGAATCTCAACAAGTCAACACTCTGACTACCACCAAGGAATGTATGGTGCAGACAATGTTGCGTGTTGCTGGGCCATTTATACAATCGTATAGTGCCTGAATCACTAGCGATAGCTAGCAGTCTATGATCATTCGTTCTATCACAGTCGGTGAAGAGCGAATTAGTTTGCCCATCTTGCCAAATTCCAAATACACTGAATCCAGCGGTGCAATTGTGCGTTGCCCATTCTAGGTTTCGTTCAATACTAACATCTGTTAGAGGATGACAAGAAGTTGCTTGCCAAACCATCATCTCAAACTGTGTGCCTTGTGTTTGCAGATACTTGTTATCGGTGCTCCAATCAATGTGATTGATAGGACTTTTGTGGCCCACACAAGCACCGACACGAGAGAAAGTTCCGTTGCTTGTTCCATAGATGTAAACGTAGCCAGTGCTCGAACCGAGTGCAAGCATTTTGCCAGATGGCGAGAACTTGGCACAATTAATGATACTGTTGGCAGGCCCGTCACTACAAGCGAATATCGTCTCGTGCGTATCCACGTCCACTACATTCCACAGGCCTTGGTCGGAACCAGTGACTAATATCTGACCGTCTGGTGAAAAGCAAGCACAAGTGACCCACGATGACATACACTTGCTCCACACTATAGTGTGTGACATGGAATCTAATAAGCTCAATTGATTGTCTTCACCTCCTACAACATATTGATCTTGTGTTGGATGAACGGCCAACGCTTGAAGCGGTTCCACTTGACCTTGCATGATCGAGAAAAATCCTGTATTCATGTTGCCTTGCAACAGGCAGTTTTTCGTGGTTCCGATGAGAATACTGTTTTTCTTACCAATGCATAAAGTTCGGATGCCCCCGTATTTTTCCGGTAGCTGAGCCTCGCGTCCGGTTGGCATCAGGTTGGCGTCCCATTCTACAATTCGGCGATCTTTACCTCCACCGGTTATAAAAGTCCTATCTTGGAGTGTTATTATGGAAAACACCCCACCTTCGTGGGCGCGTTGTACGAAACGTTCAGGTCTATTGGAACCAAGAGGCCAGGCTACAATGTTTCCATTAGAATCGCCGGATATAATCTCACCGGTGTCGGTAAATGTTAGGCACAACACGAATTTTGGCTTGTCGTGGCAATCGAACAATCCGGGGCGCTTAGTCAGCATGAAGCCTTCGGTGTCCCAGAAATGAATATGATTTTTGCCACATGTGATTAGAGTAAAATGATCAATCGGATGAAATTCAACAGCCAAGACTATGTCTGGCCCATCTCTCGCCTCAGCGACCTGCTGTCCGGACTGCCAATCCCACATTGAAATGATATGTTCGTTGGAGTCATCTACTGCAGCCAATATTGAGCCCCCGTTGAGCCGAGAGAATGCAAGGCATGATATGGAGTAATTGAAGTTGTCAATTACATGTATTGTTGTCAAGTTTACGGAACTCCAAACGCGAATTTGTGCCATTTTTACCACGCCCTCAGAAGGGATTTTTATAGCCCCTTGACCTGTTGCTATGGTTAGACGATTTTGATGAATGGCAATACATTTGATTTCGGATGTGTGGCCTAAATAGTGACGCTGACAACGATCTTCGATATTGTAAAGAACGACAACGCATCCGATGAAATAGACACATTCTCCGGTAGGCAAAAAGTGCAAATTGGAACGACAATCTCTTCCACGATATCCGTAGATCCATGATAGTTTGAGTCGAGCTTGTGGCAGTCCAACAAGTTGAGTTGGTGTGTAATCGGGCAAAAGTTTGGTTGGTATGTGCATTTCGATTACGGTTCTATTCAATATCAATCTAATTACCCCAGAATTAAGATCAATCAATGTGTCATGAGGCTTGGAATTGCGAAGCAATTGCGACGTAAAGTCGGCAATAGAAGGTGAACGGTCTTGATGTGTCATAACTGATAAATTAGACACCGAGGAAGCTCGAGATGATCTAGCTTTAACCGATGGCAGTAAATGGTCGGCGTAAGATGATCCCTCTGGTGGGTATGGGTCGTCCTCGGCCCATAAATTCGGCGATCTAACGGGATATGATGACTTTCCTCTTGCATTATAGAGTGAGTTTGTATCATTTATCGCATACTCAGGTTTGGAATCCATTCGGCGATATGTGGTGAGTTTAGTGTTGACCTTGTTGATTGTTGAGCCCGAAGCTAATGGACTCGAATGCATAGAGGAGTAAGATCTTGGTGCCGAAAGATTTGAGCTCAATTGACGCGTCATAGTGGCCGAGTTACTGATAGAGGGACGCGATTGTGCGGCTCTTAATCTATTGATATTGCCGTTGTTGCTGCTAATCGGCGTAGACAATGCGCTCAGTGAAGATAATGAGCGATTTCTTTGGCCGAGGGACGTTGTTTTCGATGTTTGTGACTGCCTTTCTTGCTTGTCTTCTTGTAGTCGCCTTAACTGATTGGTCAAATCATTGATGGTGCTCCTCAAATTTTGTATCTCTGTTTCGTGCTGCCTCACTTTTCTCTCTAGCTCCTCTACGGTAGCAGATATGTTGAAAGGCAGGCCACTTGCGTTTCCGTTGTAATGTAATTGAGATGATTGTGAGTGTGAATAAAGCGAATGTTGAGAACTAGTCAAATGATCCATGGTCAAATTTTCTTCTACGTCGATGACTTCACCCCCAGATTGGGTTCTTTCGTTTGATTCATCAACAAGTTGTTGATCGTCGTCAGTCGAATCGTCTAGGGTTAAATTACTCGAATCACTAGGACCTGTTGATTGTTTGCTAGTGTTAAGTTTGTCCTCAATAAAATCATAATTATTATTATTGTTGTTGTTGATAGTGTTGTTATTTTTGCCGGCAATATCGAGCTTTGACGGTGAAATTGTGTCTCCGGTAACGTTCATGGCCACAGTTGTTGCCATTGCCACAGTGGAGTGCGGTCGCAGTGTCAGGTTAGATTGCGTGATTGTGTTATGAGTGAGTTCACACCATCACACATGCTAAAATCAAGGCGAGAGGCCGCGTTTTGCCGTGAATGCTCAAACAATTGGAAACACCGAACGGCGGTGAATTGCGCACAATTGTAAGAGTTGTTGCGATAGCGAGCGTCCAATCAAGCAACCAATCTAACGACAGCCCCAATCTGTGTGCTGCCGCATGCTTGGATACTGCTGTTGCCGAACAGGTGGCGCTGCCAAGAGTGCTACTGGGCATGCGCAGGAAAGAGTTGTGTCAAAACTTGTGTGAGAGTTGGACTTGTGATGTTTTGGTTAATATTGTTGTCATTGCTATGGTGTCTTTTAGGTATTATTTGCGATGAATTATGTGAGGTGGAATCGCCTCAATTGATGATACCATTTATTTAAGCAATTCTCAAAACAATCAATCAGTCATAATTCACAAGGATATTAATCTAATTTAACCACACTTCCCTAATACCGCTTCATTTTGAATGACAACAGCATTTTTCATTGCAACCCAGATACTG
>JAIFTH010000887.1:0-14277 GCA_019968535.1 Fragariocoptes setiger | reverse complement strand
TGACGACGAGCACGGCGACGACGACGACGAGAGCAACGACAGAGCAAGCAAGCACGGGTAATAAATAAGCAATCCAATTATATTGTTCGTCGGTGTCGTCGATGCCAATCGAGACGGATGTGTTGAACGAACACGAACTCATCGAACACAAACTCTTTGTCGTCGTTTGGTGAGTTCAGAGTGGGAGTAAAGCTCGAGGCACTCGCACACTGGCCTCTTGCAATGTTCCAAGAGAACATATAGCCACAGTCAAACGATGGCTGCTGTCTCTTGTTATAGCTAGCTAGCTTGTTTGTTTCTTGCTTGCTATTGATTCGTAGCTCATGTTGTGGGTGCGGGTGTGAAAGTCGTAGCTGCAATAGCAGTAACATTCCTTGCAGTCGTAGTTGCCGTAGCGGCCTTAGTAGCTCCTGTACAGTAACAAAAACAAGGCTAACTCTGAGGCTGCTCGAGCAAAAACTAACTGACTGAATGGCTAGCTTGCGACACGTTGCTTGCCAATGTGCTGGTCGATGTGAATGTGGATGTTGATGTCGATCAACATCAAGATAAAAACTTGTACTACCAGCAGACACTAACACTTTGTTGTGTTAGCGTGCAACTAACGCGTGAGATCCTCCGTCCATTCTCTCGCTAGTGCAAAAATTTACTCGTTAGCTCGCCCATTCGATAACTCGCTAGCTAGTGGGTTCAAGTTTGCTATTGCTATTTCATTACTGTTGCTATTGTTGTTGCTGTTGCTCTTGCTTATGTTATTGTGGGCTGAAAGTTCACCACAACAGCAGTAGCAACAGCAGTGACGACAATGGGCCAAGTAATTCGAGCTTCAAATAAGCTCTAACTTTGTGGTGGTCTAACGTGTCGTGTTTGCGAGTGTGTGTGATTCGAACTAAACGTTGTACGTTCATCTTGTGTGTTCGTGTCAATGTCGACTCTGGATGCTCAATTCTCACTCCTAATGTCAACTCTGCATGCTCACATCGGGCCGAATTGGCGCGATTGAGTATGCAATGATGTAGAGGGGCTTGTGTGGGGCTCGACGTGCTAACAAGGAAACAGACTCCCGTTTAAGCGTCAGACCTTCATGAAACACTGTTAGTCAGATACACTGTTATTTCACAGGCGCTTGTATGGAAGTTTTACGAAAATGAATGATACACGAACTGTCAATAAGCATGATGAGACTGCATGTGCACAGTCCAACAGTGTGTCCCATCTAATTCTTGCCAGATCTTTGCTACGTAGTAGCGAACGCTAAAATCGCCACTATCGATTGTCGTTCACTTCTGTCGTTGCTGTTATTATTATTATTATTATTATTATTATTATTATTGTCATCGTGTCATTGTTATTGTTATTGTGTGACTGACTTCCAAGCAAACTCTCAAAGTCAAACTCAATCTCCACGCTTTATCGCTTGTTTTCTTCGCCCGGCTTTCGTCCTGGCCTTTGATTTGTGGAATCTCGGAATTCTGATCGGAAGGAGTCGATTTCGTCGTCATGCAATCGATGCGTCGAGAAATTTCATATCCTTTTGCTAACATTGTCAGTTAACTATTGAGCTATCACAGTAGTTGATTGATTCTTTCGCTCCCTGGCTAGCTAACTCGATAGTTGTTCTCTTCGATGGCTGGTTAGTTGCATGGATAGCTCGCAGCTCGGATGAATTCTAATCCAAGTCATGTGAGAGTTTTCTCTCTTCTTTGCTAGCTAGAGAGAATCAGTTTCACTCTATCTCTGTAGCTCTGGCTCTTAGAGTTTGTTGTTTCTGTGGCTATCAGTGAATTCGTTAAACCGGCAACCACTGCTGCGAGCACGAGACGACAGAATGCTAGAGAGAAGGAGAGAGAGAGAGAGAGAGAGAGTAGATATGTGTATAGACGATCAATGACTAGTGGTGCTGCTAGTATGTGAGGTCCACTATGTGCCGTCGGTGTGTGTGTTTGTGTGCAAGCAGTAATCACAACCTCTGACAACCACAATAATATGTTGTTCTGTGCGACTGTTCGGGTTCTCACTCTGTACACTGCAAGTCAGTTGTTATTGGGGTCCACACTAACCGACAAGCACACGACTAGGCCAAGGAGAGACCCCTGACTTAACAAACGAAAGAATCACGAGACAACTAAATCAGACACACAGATCAGTCAGAACAGTCAGTAGTAGCGTGAGGATTGATATTGATTCCAGTCACGTTTCGTCAGTGTCAGTGCCAGTGTCGAGTCAGTTGAAAATTGTCAAGTCAGCCGATGGTGTGTTCGTCACAACAACAAACAGTCGGTCACATCGATCTCATTGATATTGTCATAGCTGCTACTCATTGTGTGTGTCGTCATTGTCAGGTGCGTTCAGTTAACAATTGGCTTGGTTCGCTTTGTCCCAAGGTTAGCCGCTAGATAGTTGCTGATTGGCGGTAGAGACAAATATCGTCGTAAAAGTTCATCTTGCATCATTTGGTTGATCGTGAATCATGGATGGATGACAGTTGTTCTGTTCACAGAGGTTTGTCAAAGCTAAATCAAGGCTAGCACACGTGGACATAGGTGCTAAATTCATTTGGTTTTCCTGTCTTTTATTAGATCAATCGTCTTTTGGTTGGTACAAAGTCTGTCGGTGATTTATGCTGCTACTGTTGTTGCTGTTGCTACTGCGAAACGAAATGAAATTAGAGCTTGCAATCAAGTATTTTGTTGCTATCTCCAACTTTGCTCGAAGTTTGTTGTGATTAATTATCAAATTTAATAATATAATTGCACACCCGTGGCAAAGAGCAACAGATATATAAATACAAAAGCTATCAAACAACGAATTTTTATTTGATTAAATTTGCTACAGTCTCAGTTGCAATAAGTTTGTTGTAGTTGTTTGACGTCAATTAGCGGCGACAACGACACTTGGCTTTTAGCCGACAGTAACAATGTGTCGCTTCTAATTAAAGCCTTCTTTCTCGTCTTTGACTTTGCAAACCTCTAACTGTCAACTGCTGACTGCTAACTTGGCTGGACAATGTTTGTTACTGTATGAGTTACAAAAAGATTGTTTGTTGTACACTGCTGGTTTCACAATTCATGTCGGTGGTATCTGGCCAGTCGTAATTTGCTTCTGCCTGCTACTACTGTTATTAGTAACTTTAGCACGCAATTATTGCGCACTAAGATAGAATCTTACGTTAGAAAGAATACGAAGCTAACGAATAGATCGATGGACAGACAAACGAATGAATGAGTGAGTGAGTGAACGAGCCACGAACAAGCGAGATTCTCATCACACAGAGAGATCGAATCAAACTGATTCGTTTGTTAGTTAAGTTTAGTTGCATTAAGTTCACTTGGCTGGTCGATACAAGTTAGCCAACTCATCATGTTGTTGCATTATGCCTCGCCATGTTATGCTATACTATATTGTGTATGTCGTGTAGTTGTGTTTTGCCGTGGTGCGGTGTGGTGTGGTGTGATACAATGCAATCAATTGTGGAACGTCGAACAAACCACAGGCACGCAGACGCACACAGAGACGTACACATTACTGGGAGCCCACGAGCTCGCTGTAATGTAATTCGCCTCTCTTCCGTTTATTTCTTATTCCTTAGCTGTGATCGCTCGTTGTGATGTACGAGGGTCTTCTTTATTCTTTTTCCTGAAATGCACACGTACACGCAAACACGAACATGACACGCCAGCATGAAATACGGGCATCCTTTCTTCTTCTTCTTCGCCTACATCTACATCTAAATACTTTAACCCTAAACTCGAACTCACGCCCTCGTGCTCAACTCTCGCAGAGCATAAACTCTAGTAGCCAGACTTGTAAACCGCAAATACAAATACAAGTGCTTGCTAATAATAATAATAACAACAGAGCAGCGCTTTAACGAACGAAACTAGAAAGGGCAAATGAGCCAAACTAAGAGAATAAAACAAGGAGGAACGAAAGAAATTAGATGAAAAGGGATAACGTGACCCATTAGTTTATTGGAATTGAGTTCGAGGTTAAACTTGGGCTTGAGATGTAACAGAACGTAAGAACTTTTAGCACATGCATCACATGTGGAGGAACTGGCGTGAAATAAATAGATCGATGATGACTCAACATTCTAGTCTCAGTTATAGTTTCGAATTTCACTCATGAAGAGTTGAGTTGTCTATTTGTTGTTGTTGTGCTCAGTAGGTTACACTGACAATCACAATAATTGAGCTAATTAATCAGAGAGCGAAAAATCAGACAAAAATTGAGTTCACTCAGTACTTAGTAGTTTTCAGTGTTGCTGATTTTGTTCTTCTGAGATTATTTTTGTCATGCACTAGCTAACGGAAGTGAATAATAATTATAATGTTGTTGAAAAAAGAGGTCTTTGCAGCAGACTTTGCTTGAGCTTGATCATTAAGCCGCGGATTTTCTTGTGGAATTTCGGTTGAAATTGTGTTGTGAAAATCTGTAAAATCTTAGAGAAACTGGGCAGGCTGAGGCCAGTCTGTTGATGGAAATCAGACCTGCGTCTGTCGTATTTCACGAATTCTTTTTTAAAATTGGAAACAAACAAGTCCAATAAGACATTCTGTGCACGAATATCTTCTGCAACACGGTGTAACGCGTGCGCGAGACACGTAACATGTAGGAACTTGTGACCGAATTCTTCTTTAAACTTTTTGCCAGCCTTGATCATATAAGAAGCTTGATCAGTTATCAGCATAACGAATTGCTCGTAATTGATCATGTTTGGTGCGAACAGAAGCGATAGCGCTTCGCGAATCACACCAGAGATTGTGAAGTAGTTTGTCTTCTTTATACTTCGCACACAGAGCAACCAGGGCTTACCCACAAAACCATCGAGCCGGCCTACAAGAACGTTCACTACAGATAAGTTGTGGCAAACCGTAGATTCATCTACGATCATGTAGAACTTACTGCTATCGATGTTCAGCCGGATACGCTTGATAATTTTGTCATACTCTTTTGGTATGTGAAGCTTGCGTACAGTTGATTCTTCGGGTAGAATGCGATTAGCGTATTTCTTCATGTAAGCTTTGAAATTAGAGTTATTGAGCTGCTTGAAAGGTAAGTTCATGCTGACCAGCAATCTTGCGGTGTCTCGAGAGAACTCGTCATCTTTCGTTGGCTGGCCAAGAAACTTATCGATTGATGTGACTTTGTTGAGTGCAAACTTCATGTTTTCTTTATGTCGAGCGCCATTTTCGTGACTCTTGAGTTGAGAACAGATGTGATGGCGGTCAACGTGGACCGTTTTGGTGCATGCTAAACAATATACGGTGGCACTGATTCGCTTGTAATGCTGCTTGTTGGAAATGCTGTTGTCAATAATTCTCTCTATTGATTGAGCCATTGCTGCATCAGAACCGTGAATTAATTTCGGTAATTGAATCTAATGTTCTTCGATCAAAGCCTCTTCAGCAACTAAAGCGAATAGTGGTAAAAGATATACGCTCAAATAATGAAAATTATTCAAAACAAACTTTACAGCTTTCAGCGAAACGACTTAACTCGCGATTTATCGTTTGAACTCAGACCATCGGCGCCTGTCTGGTGTCGTGGTGTCAAGAAGATTGTCTCTCAATCAAGAGTTTCCATGTTCATGTCATCTTGTTCGCGGCATTCTTTCATACATGTATATACACGAGTGAGTATACACGATTCAGGACTCGGGCGCTTGCAAGTTCACATTAATATGTTCGTTTCAACAATCTGCTGCGTTTAGTGAGGAATATTAGAATAAGAAACTCTCTAAATGTCATCTATGGCCGCGTTCAAGATTCGGTTCGAAAATAAGCCGAACTTATCAAACGCACCATCAATGAACGACCACAACAACGCCAGCTTATAGTAGTTTGTACCGCGATAAGCTGGCGCCAGTCTGCCAGATGATGTGGTCGGTAGAGAAAGACAGAATCTGTGGAATTAAAAACAAATTTGTGAATTTGGTGATCTTGTTTATATTGTGTGACCTTTGTGAAATTCCTTATTTATATGTGAACATCCGCGGCCTATTGATCATAGACTCATAAAGACAATTAAAGCATTAGCAAAGTGCAATCAATATTGAGGATTCTACGCGCAGGATCAGATCGATATGATTTATGTAAGTACAAGTGTATGAAGCATTTTGGTCACGCTTCATTTTTTAGAAGCTCGACAAACTTGATTTTGGATCACGAATAGAAGTCGTGATGATCTCGTTCGTTTGTCACGATGCAATGATTATTCTTTGATTAGAACTGCTCTGCATGCGAACCTGTTGATGTATCAATCAATCGATCGATCGATTGATGTTTCATCTACCGAATTAATGACGAATACTTCGGAAAGCGAAGACGGAACAATGACGGATACTACAAAGTGTTCACTAATGTATGTACACGAATTTCTCGTACAATCAAATGCGATGCTGTTGGATCGCGATAAATAAAGAGCAGCTGATCTTGTGCGTCTGTGCGATTCACACGTGGTTGTGCGACAACCAGTCGTTTGTTTTGTTGAAAAAGGATTGTTATTTATCATTTAAGATGAGGACTAGTCGTAACCAAGAGAGAGAGAGAGAGAGAGAGAGAGAGAGCACATAGAATCTGTGCCTTTTTGGAAAACAATGATCGCGATCGATCACTTACATATTCTCACTTCAAAGCAGAGGGTGTGCCTCGTTCTACAATAAATAGTATATTGAATCGATTCGACTCAACTGGTACATCAACATATGGCAAAAAAGGAGGTCGTAAGCCAACAGTGAACGATCAGGCAATGATTAATAAGGTGCAAAGAGTCTTTCTCTCGAATCCGACGCTATCAGTGAGAGATGCAGCTTGTAAGCTTGGAATTAGTGCATCTTCAGTGCAAAAGTGTAAGGTTAGGCTAGGAATCAAAGCGTTGAAGCGACCCAAGGCACCAATGTACACCGAGAAGCAAATTGAAGCTTGCAGACTGGCTTGTCGTGGGATTGTCAATCGTACTGCGCCTAAACATGGAACCAAAATCATCATCATGGACGATGAAACATATTGTCTTAAGAATCCACAAGAATCGGCAAATGTTTCATTTGTTAACATTGTTCCGGGCCAGGACGTTGCCGACAATGCTTTGTTCAAACCTACAAACAAGTGGCCTGCGAAATATGGCATTTGGCAGGCTATTTCATCGGATGGCAAGTGCTCGCCACCTGTTTTCTTAGATGGGTGCCAAAATTCACACACATATCTTAATAAGCGTCTAAAGTCAAATCTTCTGCCATGGATAAAGACTCACTTCGACATACGCGACTGTTTGTTCTGGCCCGATATGGCTAACTACCACTACACTGCTGATATCAGGGCCTTTCTAAATGAGCAGAAATTAGATTTCATCAAAGCTGATGAAAACGCACCAAATTTGCCTCAATGTCGTCCGATAGAACGATTCTGGGCTTTGGTGGAGCGACGCATGGCAAAACATCTTGATGCACCTAAAAGTCGCATGTCTTTCATCCGCAGATGGAAAAAACATAGTATAACTATGTGATGGAAAACTCAGGAATAACATTATTCGCTAACCTGCGAAAGAAACTCAACTTGGTTAAAGTCAAAGGGCCCTATTCACCTTTACGATTGAAATTGTTGAACACTACCAAGTGATTGATAGATGAATGTGATTTCATGTGCAAATCATTTATAATAAACTACATATTTGAGCTAACATATTTGTACGAGAAGATCGTACACGCACCTTATGACTGGGTCACGCTTGCTGGCAAGGGTCTTTCGAAGAGTTTGTTGACGAATTAATTGTCGCAATTTATCTCGTCGCTGATAATTAATGTGCACACGTCGAAAAATAACTAGATAGTTTATTGAGTTCAATAACCTATGCTTTCAATTCGATTCGCACACAATCAATCGACATCGAGTTGTGAAGGAGATGAAAACTTCTCTAGAGAGACAGCTTAAATAGGTTTGAATGGGCTTTTAGTACGAGGGACGAGACGGAACTGTATCTGTAACTTTAGAAAGTTGTAGTATGTCTTTCAATACAAGAAACCAATAGCTTGGCAGCAGTTCATTTAAAATGCATGCACGCAAGAATTAAGTGAATTGTGGAAGTGAGACATGCACAACGGAAATAGGCCCCATCTTCTAATTCTTCTTCCTCCTAACAATTCATTCTTATTCTGTATGAACGATTCTTGTTTGCCATATGCAACACACACAATGGAATGCACAAGAAGGCGGTGATTGCTCGGCTATTTGCCATTTGTCGTCGACGGCACCATAATTGTAGCGTTTCCTGTGAAGCATGACACCACAATTCGGTCTGGCCAATTCACACTAAGGTTGGGTGCGTGTGCTTGAAGCCTACAATCACGGACACATCATCATTGCATCGAGCTCGGAGTTCGGAGCTCGGAGCTCGAATTGAATGGTGAGAGAGACGAGAAGCTCGTGATTGCTAGTCAACATTCAAGAACAAGAAACACATCACAAGGACGCAACTGTATTCAGTGTGTGCCTCGCATGTTTAAAATGGCGAGTGACAATTGCGCGCGTACTGGAGTGAGTTCTCTCGCCTCGTGTTGAATTTCGAAAAGAAAGCATAATAAAAGAGCCAAGAGCTGATCAATCTAGTTTTGCCAGTGTAGCTTGTTCATTGGTGGGCCCATTGTGAGGCAAATCGTAGCAAAGTGTCAAACTTAAACTTATCTGTGTAAATTGTGCATAGAGTTGAATTACGTTCGTTCGCTCGTTCGTTCATTCGTTCGTTCTTTTGAGTGCCTTCTATCATTTCAATAGTCAGTTGTCGTTACTCCATCTCCATCTCCATCTCCATCTCCATCTCCATCCATGTGAGCACAATTTTCCTCCCCCCCCCCCCCTCTGACTAAACAACAACGAGTCGTTCGTTCATTGTCAGGAACGGTGTGGAAATTTTGTGACGAATTTCAAATTCAAAAACTGATCCAATTTCACCACAAGTGTCAGGCCATACGTTTATTCGTATTGTACTTCTCTTTATCTTCATCTTGAACATTATTTTTGCACTACATTCGTTATCGTTGAGATCAGGCTCTTATTCTTTTGGTCGTAAATCGGATCGAAACTTTTTATCATTGAAGCTCTATTTCGAACCTGATCAATCTCCTCTCCTCTTCACTTCAGCAGCTCGAGAGGGTGATTCAAACTCGCAAAAGTTGGAATAAAAAATGCGCCCGAACCTCACTTTATTCAAATTTGAGTTTAGATCATACCACACACAATATCAAAACAATTTTACACGTGCACTCAAAACACTAGGATGTGCATTGACGTGGGCCACCTTGTATACAATAGGCAAAGTAAAGTGCACTGTCGCTCAATCTTTCACATTTCTTTAACAATTTGCTCTCTTTTTGCAATGCCGACCAACTTTGATCGCGCCTGGCATTAACCATTGGCATAGACTACATGTGACTAATGCACACCAATTCGAGCGAATGCTAATATGTTTGCCGTTCGTTCGCGAGGTAATGTGCCGTTCGAGGCACGCACATGCACACACATTAGTCAGATAAAACATCACAAGCACAGGTGCAATATTATTGTCAGCCACTTTGTTTCTTTTTTTCTCTTCATTTCTTTATTGTACACTCTTTCGTGTCGGTCGAGGAAAATTGTGTGCGGAATTTAATTTGCAAAAACTTTGTCGAGCTCGTTGAGCCATAAACTCGCCCAATCTTTGATTTACTTTTCTTTTCCTCCTCTGATGGCTGCACTTACATGTAGTCTCATTTGACTACAAAAAGGCACAAGGCGCTCGGCACCAGACTTCAGGCTTGAAACACACTCACTATTAGCCAGAGCACGAGTTTCATTGCTGATACCAAAGTAGCTTTATCTCCGGTGATATTTCTGCGGTGATTGGTGTTTGGTTTGATTCCCTATCTCTGATTTGGTTCGATGCATGTCAGAATGGTAATGTCAGATTGAGTTCAATCGTTTCTTATGATTCCTTGCCAGAACTGTGGGAAATTTAGTTGATTCGATTTTCCATCATTCTACATTTTTTCATCGAAGATACAAAAAGTGAAGAAGAATAAGAAATACAATGATTTCCCAGTGACACACACACACGTAACGTTGCAATGAATCACGGTGGAGAGCTAGAAAAGCATGTTTCACGCGCTATGTCAGCCACACCTCGACATCTTTTGGCCATCTTGTGGTATTAGGCACGCTACCACTAAACTTGTGAGTAAATATCGAGTTAGCTCGGTAAAATATAGCTCTAAAAATGAGGCCTCAAGTGCAAGTGTGGGCAGTGTTACAGCCAGGCTATAGTAACTGGGAAAAGTACAATACGAGAATAGACATTACTCGAGCAAGCAATATCTTGAATTGGCATCTCAAATCGCAATCACACACGCATACAAAGCCGGCAACCCAATTGTCCAGTCAATCAGCTTCTTCAGCTTATTCAACTCAACTCAATATCAATCTCGGCTTACAACCTTACGAGTCTCAAACCTCAAACTCAAACTTGATTCAAACTCGAGCGTCTTAAATCGAACCTCGCCTGTCGACCTTGCGAAACGAAACGAAACGAAACGAAACGCAATGCAGTGCAACGCGAAGCGACGCAAAAAGCTGCTGCTCACACAATCTCAATGTGCCAGCCAGTCACTGACAGTCCAGGCCTCCTTCTGGCATTTTTGCGATCCATTTCGTTCGCAAACGTTGAGCTCGCTCTGTCAAGTCTGTTAACTGAAGATTGACACGCCAAGATACGGCGGCGGCGTCTCGAATATACATTCGATAGATCGATCGATTCGATCCACCATCGATCGATAGCTGATAGCTGCGAGATTGTGAGCTGCTGGCGGCTGATTGCACAAACAGCGGGCGCGTGCACGCTCGCCTGTTTATGTATGAAACGACGCTCACTTATGTTTGCCCGCGTTCTTATGCTGCCCGCTCTCTGCCTGCCGTCTGTCTGTCGGTCCGTTCGTTTGTTGTGGGCGCCAGCTGACGAGCCATTCGGTGTGTACGTGCTAAAGACCACGTTAGTGTTAGTGCTATTCGTTCGTTCGTTCATCGATTCGTTCATGGGGCTAGTTTGAGACCGCTCAAACCTCGAAGCTCAAAGCTTGCTTGCTGGGCGCCAAAATGATTTCCAATCTTATAGCCTTGAAATTTTCCTGTCTGCCTTCTTATGAGTGCGTGCGTGCTTACTTGTTGTACATGCGATTACTCTATGACTTAATTCTATTGCTCAATTTCACCGCATAACTCTTTTCCTACAATATTTGCTCGCTTCTTTTGATAGCAACAGCAATGGCAACAACATTTCTGCCTGGGCAAATTCGTCTGTTCGCTTGCTCGTGTGTTTGTGTGTCTCAATTTGATTGTGGTGTTTCTCTCAGTTAGAATCAACGTTTAGTTTTCATCGCTCAACAATACACATTTTCGTTGGTAGACAAAAGGTTAAGACTGCTTTGATTATCAATTGCTTTGCTCTGTTTCAATAATCAATTGAAACAGAAAGTGAAACAACCAATAGCAAACGAGAGCAAACAAAAACAACGCTCCACAAGATCAAAAGTTTGCGTTCGTGGATTATACAATCGTGGATGGTGCAAATTACACGCTTCCCTGCTCTCTGTACATACACACACACGCACGCACGCACACGATGACATGAACACAAACATGAGCAATATTCGAGAGCACTCACTTGAATTCGCACTTGACTCTGTTGTAGTGATGCTGGCTTCATATCCGAGTTCGTATTTTGAAAACTATTACACAATCAGTGTTGTTTCCAATGTTGATTGTGTATTTTTTTCTCTCTATTTCTATTCATTGGCAACTCATCGACGCTGCTTGATTGCATTTGCACCAAGTATCTTCCTTCCTTTCTCTCTATCATCAGTGGTTTTTTGTGTGCACGATATGTGCGTGTGAACTCACTATTGGCATCTGGCACTTGCTACAACAACACAGCCATACAAGTTCAAGCGAAATTGTCATTGCGAATACAAGTGCAGGCATGACGACTACATGCATGCGATTGCAATTGAGTAGTTTGTTATTCGATACTCGTCGTCGTCGTCGTCGTCAGACATGAGCCAATCGAGAGCAATCTATACTTGGAATTCTTACGATTCTGCTTGTTTGGGATTCAATTCCAACAGAATCGAATCGAGTCGAATATAGTGGAATAAAATAGAATAAAATAGAGTAGACTTTGAGGAACTTCAAGCATTACAACCAATGCTAACAACAGTGAACGAGCGTTGGCGGACACTTGACACCTCACCAATCGACTGTCAAGCGGCTCATTTGATCAATGATCATTCACCTGACACACAATCATCGACCGATTCTCTGACTAACTGGCTAACTGACTGGCGGACAAACAGACAGACAGATGACACACCTCAGACTGACGAGCAAACGATCGATGCGCGCTCGCTTGTACTCACGCATGACAATATTGATTCACCTGTCAGACAAACTTCTCAGAGCATTCTCAGCGACTTTCCCGACGTAAAGGCGCATAAACCATAGCATTGTATTGAACTCAGTGTGTGCGGGTTGTGTGAAATCAAACTACTGTTATATTATTTGACATACACACGCACTCACGCACACTGTCGTCCACTTACACCAAACTGTCGACAAAATAGAGATTGAGATAGAAATAGAACCGTAGTTTGTGTACGCCATCGTCTGGAATGTGCCATCAAAATGCGTTGTGGAATGCAGCAGACAATCACACCTCAATTCCATTCGCATTCGCATCGCGCAATCGGCACACCACATTGACAGCAGCAGCAGCATTCACACTACTGCTTTAATTTTGCTCTCACGATGTCGATTTCGTCACTGTCTGGCTGGCTGGCCGTCTTACGTTCGTTAGACTCACCGAGCTCCGCCTTCAGCTCAAAGACTGTAAGCAAAACCGACATTCGTCGATTCAAGTCATCGTAAGCGTTTGCACCTGCCATCAAAAGATCGAACACAATCCGTTGACAACATTTGGGCAACATTGAATTGAGTTGTGTCGTGTCGAATCGAATCGAATCGAATCGGGAAATCAATTGCCGATTCCGACTGACTGTGAATCAAGCTAGTGATTCGCTCGAGATCTGATCGATTGAGAATGTGTGTGTGTGTGCGTGTGAGTGAGTGACATCGAGTCAAGCTATGTACCGAGTGAGGCGCAGCTGTTGGAAAAATATCGATTGTAATCGATATTTGTCGTTGTATTCAAGCTTGTCTTCGAGCTTGCAGCAGTTTGTTGACTAGTAAGTTGCGACTTCATTTCATTTCGTTTTACGTCTTATTAGTTGATGGCCGACTCAACATTTGATGTTATCACCTCGTCTTGCAACTCTCTAGCTCACTCATTTCTCGAGCCCTGTGCGAACTCCACAGAGTTTGCCGCTCTGATTGTTGTCAACACTGACGTATAGCGCACGCAGCTCACGTATTGGCGCATACACAACACACCTCGTCTCCACACACTCATACCGATTCCAAGTTGAATGGCTGGCCACAAATTGAAATTGCCGCAATACTACAAACAGCAATACTTGAAACTGCTCACGTCAGCCAAACTGTCAGTGTGCTGCTCATAAGCCCTTGCTTTGCCGTGCACTTGATGCCGATGAAGACATGACGAGCGCGTGTAAAGAACAAGACGAACGCATGTCGCAGCAAGTTATCGATCAAAAGATCAGCATAATGGAGTCGCGCGATAGTAGCATGTGGCCACCGATGCTTCTTTGTGGCTGCACGTAATACACACGCAAAAAAAGCTTACCGAGAACGTGACTCATTGCTCAGATAAATTTACGAGCGGGAGGAGGGACGGGCAAGTAAATTCAATCAATACTCGATGAACAGCCTCAATGGCAGTCCGACGACATTAGATTCAATGATTTGTTAAAAGCAGCAAGTGCAACAATGCAACATCAGTGGATTCCACGAGCAGCCACAAGTATTTGAGATCTCAATTAAATACGCTCACTCATTGGCGACATTTATGACTTCAATGGTACAGGAGAACAATTTAAAGTTGCTCAACTGTGCACAACTGTGTGATACGTAGTGTGCGGAATTTCACAAGAAACAGAATTTTTTCACACAACACTCATAATATGCAACTTTTGAAAAGATTTATGAATTTTGCACAAATTTTGTTGATTTGTTGTTTTTGCCAAATCTTGGGTCTAAATATAGTCGACACAATTTCTTCTCATCGGTCCATTATGATGGCCACCTCACTGTCTGTCTGCACCAGCTTTGTTCGAGTTTGAGT
>JAIFTH010000886.1:0-14284 GCA_019968535.1 Fragariocoptes setiger | reverse complement strand
AATTCTTTAGCCACATTAACCCGCTCCTCAAGGTTCATTTCACCCGGCAATTCAGAGTTTTCTTCGATCGGCTCTTGATTATCGGTGGGCTCGATAAATTCAGGCAGCATCTTATCGTCGACTTCAGGTGGCTCGTCGGGTAAATCACTCACATTGTCATGTAGATCGTCAAGCAATGGAGGTTCCGGCGTTTGGGTGTTAAACTCTTTGAATTCAGGCTCATTTTTAGTAGATGGACCCGCCATAGCGTCAGGAGCAATTTCTTCGCCATTCTCATTGGGTTCATCTGTTGTATCTGGGCTGACATTAGGTTCGCCACTAGCGTCGTCATGAGGTTCATCATGGGGTAATAACTCTGCCTTATCTTGTGGTTCAATTGGAGATTCGTATTGCTCATTTGGATTTTTGTCACCTACATCATTCTGAAGCTCCTTCTCTTTTGTAACTTCTGGAGCATTGTTATCTGGGAATGTTGACGTATCATCGTCGTCATCTTCAGGGAAATGATCATACGCATCATAGTATTTCTCGTCTGGTATTTTTCTCTGGTTCTCTTCTGGTAAGTCGTGACTGTTTTCTGTTGGCACGTCAGATAACTTTTTGTTTTCATAAGCAGGTTCGACGTGATCTGCTTGAGATCCGTCAGGTGACAAACTTTCGTTCTCTAATGGCGTCTCGCTGTCGATATTCGGCAAATTTTCGAGAGCGTCTTGATCAATGTCACCTGGAAAATCAGCGCCATTTTCCATTGGTTCGTTACTCGGTTGGTTGTCTGCAACATAATGGGGCTCATTTTGTGGTCCATCAGGAAGACAATGGTCGTGTTCTTGTGGTTCCAATTCATTACCGTCATTCAGTTTGGCATGAGTATTTGATGCATTGCCTTCTTTGGTCGTTGGATTTGGATCACCTAGCTGCTGCTTGGGAACTGACGCAACTTCGAGTGGTTCCTCAGGCTCTGGAATCGCTTGGAATGGTTCGGTGTAGTCTGGGTCATTCGGCGATTCCCAATCAACTGGATCACCAGGCAGCGATCGCGAGTTTTTCAGAGGATTGTCATGCTGATCGTCTAACGGATGTTCTATTGGATAATGATCATCTACTTGTGATCGATCTTTAGAATTCAAATTGGCTGTTCGATCTTCAAGAGGCTCTTTCGGCTCTGAACCAACGTCGAATGGCGAATCATCTACGTCGAGCATCACGGGTGATTCCCAGTCTAACTCGTCATATGGCAATGACTTGTGATGCTCTTGCGGCTCGTCCTCCCCATTATTGTGAGGATCAATAAGAGTGGGTTGTTTGGCGACATTGGGCTGTCGGCGGTAATTGGGTGTCACATCGGTACTTACATCAAGCGGGGTCTCTCGCTCGGGCAAGATATCGGCGTTATCGTTCGGTTCCAACCATTCACCTGTTGGTTCGGGTTCAATTAATCCGTCAGAATTGTGGTTGAGACTTTCAGGAGGATCAACGCCATTTTCGCTTGGCCTATCCCACCGATCTGATGGATTCCATTGATGACTGTTTGGCAAATCATTAAGCGGTGTGGTATCACCTGGTAAATCGCTAACATTCTCGGTTGGCTCATCGCTAGGCACTGGATTTATGTTGGGCTCTTGCCAGTCGTTCGATTCTGAGTCATCTGGAAGTAAGATCTCACGCTCTTCTGGTGATAGGTCATTTTGCGATGGAGAATTATTTGCATGCGAATCGCTATTGAAACTGATGGTTGGTTCAATAGGCGATGATGGTTCGAGTGGTGTTTTGGGTTTTAATGAAGAAAAGATATCTTCCTGATCTTCGTTTCCATTGTTGTTTGGTGATGAGTGGTAGTCATTTGGATTGGACAGATGTCCCCTAGGTAACTCGATATCATTTTCATTGAGGGGCTCAGGTCCATGGTGCGAAGAATCATGATTTGGATTTGATCGAAGGTCTCTGTCGAGATTTTCATCCGGATGATGATTGTGGTGATCCTGGTGCTGACTCGTATGTTGTTGGTCTGGCTTACTGTGTGGATCGTACGATAGAGATGATGGCATCGATTGAGCGGAGACTGGATCAAAGTTGACCGGGACAGCATTGTTTAGAAACGGTGATTCATCGAACGAATCAACATTGTCATCGGGACCATCAGGCAAGAAAATCTCACGCTCATGTGGCACTTCGGTTAGATTATCCGAACCAAATGTTGATTTGCCCTTGTTGCCATGAGTTTCGTCTCGCTGGGGGTAATTGTTCGGATGATAATCGTTGTTGGGTTGATGATTTGTACCTTTGTCTTGTGTGATTGTTAGCGATTGGTTGTAGATCGTATTGTGAGCCGGTTGGTGTGGCACATAATGCGCGTTTGGTGATAGAGGTCTCACTTGGTGTTGCTGGTGGGGCACTTCATTGTTGATTGACGGTGCGTGATCGTTGTTGATGATTGGATTGTGATTGTTCACAATGTTAGCGCCACGATTATCGTTTACGGTTGTTTGTGACGGCGCATAATTCACATTGTAATGGTTAACTCTGATTTTGACTGGCCACTTTTTTTGTTTACGTTTTCCTCCAACTTTATCCTTTTTCTTCTTGTCTTTCTCGCCTTTGTTCTTCTTGCCGTTTGCTGATTCTTCGTTCGTTTTACTTTTGTCTTTGTCATCATCAACCGAGGACATGGAAGTTGTATCAGAAGAAGTAATTCCACCGTCGAATGGATTATTTGTTTTGTGTTGTTCTGTCGTTGCCGATGGATCCGTGTTGTGCTGCGAAACAACAGGTGCCGCAGATTTGTTATCATTTTTCCTCTGGTGAGGAGCTCTGTGACTCGTGTCAGATTTAGACGAAGGTGACACAACTTGCTGGGGCGAAACAGTCACAGGCGACCTGTTCGAATTGATGTTTGGTGAGGTAGACACTAACGATTGCGTCGGATCGTTGTTTGAATCGATCGCAGCAGGTGCTACGATTGATTGGTTCGTTTCATGCACGGCCTGACGACCTCGTCTGTCGCGCTCTTTATCGTACAGTTTGCTTCTAGAGCGCCGTGACTTTGCTGTTGGCGGTGGCGGATAATGGATGTTAATATTGACATTGTTGTTGGGTGTAATGTTTGGCGTGACGCTAAGCCCCATATTGAACGCAGAGTCTGACTTCAATCCATTTTTATTAGGCTTCCCACGTCGACGTCTGTGTGAAGACGGTTCCAATCGACGATCATTTGCATGCAGAGAACCTTTGTATTTTGGTTTCTCTCTCTTGCTTTTGGTTTTAGGTCTCGAGGTGTTGTTGTTTGATGGATTTGCTCGTAGATCCCATATTTTCGGTGACTCGATTGGCGAAGCTGGTGACAATACACTCATAGCATTGTCAGGTTTTAAGTTGATATTTTTTTCATTATTCGTTTTGTGATTGCGATGGTTGCTACCACTATCTGAATAATCGGAATCGGGGTGTGAGTGTGACTTTGAGTCGGAGTCTGAGCTTGGTTCATAACCACTGGAAGAATCTAAAGGATTAAAAAGTGATGATTTGTCGTGAGTTGATGACATCGGACCTTTTTGCTTATTATGCAATTCATTCGGTACAGAGTCAGGATAGTCATGACCTAATCGATTTATATGATCGGATTTCGGTTTTAATATAGATGCGTGGGGATTCTCTTGCGTCTCAGGAAGAATTGAAGCAACATCTGGAGCAGTATTGCCAGGAAACACGTGCGACATGTCGTGTGAGTGGTGAGGTACATTGTCTGGCAAATTGTGTGAGTCAGAATGTTTGTTATCGGATGGCTTGTTGTGATGGTGCGGTAATTTTTTGTTTCGATGCTTGATTGGTTTTTCTTTCGATGATGGCGATTTATTTAGATTCTTGTCGTGGACATGTTGAGGTGCAATATGGTTATGATTAGGATCGTTGTAATCACGATGATCTTTCGGATGATGTATCGGACGGTAGTCAGTCAGATGATGAGGCCGAGACGGATTATTGTGATGCTCTTTATGTGGGCCATTCGTATGAGTCGGATGGGTCGGATGGAGTCGATCATGATGTTCGTTCGGGTGATTTTCTCCATCCGGATGTATTTCATCGTGATGAGGATCACCATCAGGATCCTTAGTTCCCTTGAGCCAAAATCCTGTTTGTCTTGGCCCATCATTGAATTTCAATTCATTTTGATTTGGTTCATCAGCATGTCGTCTATCGTCAAAACTTCTGTTGTGCTTATTTGATATAGGTCCACCATGCCTTGGCTCATTATGTGTGGGCCTATGACGTGAGTTGTGCGGCTCATGGGTATTGCTATGATTTGGGTCTTTGTTTTTGTGATGAGGCTTCGATTTGTGTGCATCATTTTGTGATGATTTGATGTCGCTCTCAGTCTCAGAATCACTAGGGTCAGATTCAACATCCGATGGTGTCAAGTCCGATGGATCTGAAACATCAAGATGTTTGTCGCCAGGCTTGTCGGATGACAAATGTGTGTGAGATGTACCAACGTGGCGCCTTTCTTTGGGCGTCTTTGGAACTCGGCGTTCTGAATCATTGTCTTTAGAATGATGCATGTGCTGCTTGCTTGGCCAACTGTGAACACCATTATGGTCAGGGAAGTCACGATGATTGCTTGAGTCCGAATCACTGTCGGGATTGTATTTATCGTGTATATCATCATCAGAATTATCATCATCAACATCTGAGTCAAAATCTGGATTTGATTCAGCACCATCGTTGTGAGAGTTATTTGGTTTGTTTGGTTCATGATGATGATGATTCGGCTCAACATCGTGGCCTCTCTCAGCTGGCACGTGCCGTTGCTTCCGGTCGGGATGGAGTTTTGGTTTGTTCGATTTATCCTTTGACTTGGAAAAATCGTGATAACCTGAAGGATGAGGCTTCGATTTGCCGTGTTGATGTGTCGGATGTCTGAGAGCAGGATCAAGGGCACTCTTATCTGAATCGTTGTGATCATGGTGATAGTCACCATTGAGATCGCCATGATGATGATGATTGTTACCATTGGGATTTCCGTGGTGACGATGATTGCTACCATTGGGATCGTCATGATGATGATGTCTATCATTAGGATTGCCGTTATGATGATCCTCATGATGGTTGCCATTAAGACCGCCGTAAAGATGACGATTGTTAATACTGGGGTCCCCATGATGATGATTGCTACCATTGGGTTTGCCGTGATGGTAATGCTTATCATTGGGATTGCCGTCAAGATGACCATTGTTACCATTAGAACTGTCGTGATGATGATGATGGGGCTCAACTATTGCATCTTGCTGGCGTGGATCTTTGTGATTATGATGTTGGAGATCGTAACCATCATTATCGCTGTCAGATCGTTGTATATTTAGATCAGAATCGGAATACATATTTAATTTTAATTGATCTAGAGGGCCCCTTCCATTCGAAGAAGAATGATGGGGGAAGTCAGGCTTCACATTATGGCTGTTGTAGGTCTTAGGAGCGTCTGAATCGGACTGGGGATCAGAGTTTGTATTGTCAGTATGAGGATGCTTTCTATTGTTGTCACGTTTGGTCTTGCTTGAATGATTTGCTGGTTTCTTTGGGTTTCTAGCTTTGAACTCGGTTCTCGGTGAATGGACTCGATCAGGATCATCACCTGATGAGGCGCCATCAGACTTATCATCATTATCAGAATGATCATTCTGATAATCTTTACTCTTCCCGCTATTTCTAGTTCCGGGCAAACTATTTCTGCCTTTGTGATGGTCAGTGTGATGCTCTGGTCTGTCAGAATTAGAATCTAAAAAGTTAGAATTCGAAGGCTCTGCATGATCTGACTCATATTCAGAGTCCTGATTAGAATTGATGCTGGAATTTTTTCTAGGATCATTATGTTTGCGATGACCATGCTTAGAATTGTCATCACTTTCTAGATGCTCGGGATGCTTTGGCGATTCATCGCCTTCGTAGTGCTTGTTGTCTGGATGGTTAGTCTGGAGAGACTTGTTGGAGCCATTGTTCGGCTTTCGTGAATTCGGATCATGGCATGATTTATGTCGTGGCAATTTCCCGTTACTCTTGTCATCTTCGCCCTCGTCTCCTAATGTTGTTCCATAATATTGATCGCTTGGTAGAGTTCCATCATCGTTAGCTGCATCAGACAGATCCTTGTTCTGACCGTGTGGAGCAGACTTATCACGACTAGGATTTTTGTGACGTCGATTAGATCTCGGCCTCACATTCGCCTCACTCTCGGATCCGTGTGGCTTGTCTCGATGTTTATCCTTGGAATTGTTATGATTGTGATTGTCATCATCTGAAACAGAATCTAATCCTTGCTCAGAATCCGACCTAGTATCTGGGAGGTTGGAAAATGGATCCAAATCAACACCAGAGTCTAAACTTCCATTGGAATCAGAATCACCGCGCAACGACTTATCAGGATTTTTCAGATTCTTAGAGTTGTGTTGGCCGCTCTGCGGAGTGCTTGCAATGGGATGAGAGTTAACATGATGATCATCGTTAGCTTTATCGTTGTGATTGTGATATGGCTCTATGTTCTCCTTCTGGTCATTCCGTCTATGATCTCTCTGCTTAGAATCATTTTTGTGTGAATCTTGATGCGGTAAATCACCAGAGTGGGCGGAATGATGATGAGGGCTCTCAGACTTGGAATTGGAAGAGCCGTTAGAATGAGCAGTGCCTTTTCCATCTCCATGTGACACCTTGTTTGGTTTACTGTTCAAATCTCTATTCTGATGCTCGTGCGGATGATTGGTTTGATGATGGTGCTGATTTGTTTGTGACAGGTGGCCAGAATGAGAAGAATTCTTAGAACCCTCGTCATCTAATGAGTGGATCGGCTTAGACTCAGACGGGGCGTCAAAGTTTGAGTGATGGCTAACTTTTGTATGATCGTGCTGAAGATGTTTCGGTGCGTCAGTATTATCTGCATCATTGTATTTGCTCAAGTAATCATGATCATTGGAAGTGTGATCATGGGGAGCGCCATTAGGAGTGTGATTGTGATTGTCGTCCCCCTGATGGTCAATTATTGTTTTTTGTTTGGGGTTGTTCATATCTTTGAGGCTCTTTTTGTCTTTCCTCGACTTCGGCCGACTATCAGATGGACGCAGATCGTTCGAATGGCCCGAAATGCAACGGTTGTCGACATTATTAGCCGTTGGATTCACATGGCTGTTATTTGGATCGTGACCAAATTGAGATTCATGATCTAGCTTGTTCCTGTTTTTGTTGGGGTGTGAATCATGGTTTGGGCTATGGTTTCCTGAAGGGTGATCTTGGTGCCGATGCTTTCCCTCTTGGTTGTCAGAAACTTGTCTAGAATGTGGTCTGTCATCAACTGAGTTGAAATGATGTTCCGGATCAAGGTGATTGCCGGTTTGCGATGGTTGTGGTGGCGAGTTGTTTGCTACCACACTATCACTTGGCTGCTTTGCACCAAGATTTGCATTGTTTTGCATCGTTGTATGATCATGTTTGTTATCGCTATTCACTTCCGTCGGTTTTATCTTTCGTTGGTCTGAATGATCAGAAAGAGGTTGATCGTGAATGTGTGGCTCTTTTGACGTGCGTCCATCGTTCGAATGATTCGGCACTCCATGATGTGACCGTTCATTAGCATGCTTGTTCCCGTTGTCAGTGTGCTGATGTGCATCATTATCATGATGCCGATAGTCATGATCGACGTCTAAATCATCATCATCGTTGTCGTCTGGCTCAACATCAACATTCTCAATGTCATCGAATGAGTCATCGAAAATTCGACTATTGCCCTGTGGTCGATTCTTCGCGTCATCATTGTCGTGCTCTTGAGCATCTGACGGATGGAATTGCACATCAATTGGAACATTGTTATTACTATGCTGGTGGTGTGGGTCCTTATCCGCTAGAACATTGGTGGACTTATTTTCCACTGATGGCCCTTTGAGTGGGCGTAATTGCGGCTTGCTCATGTCATTGTTCAGGTGTGCATCCGAATTTGCACCAACAATTGATGGCTGCTTGCGCAAACTTTTATTGTCGATTCCCGGCTTCTCAGTCTTGTCAATTGATTTTAACGTCGACGTCAAAGGCGGTGGTGACTCTGTACCATTAGGGCTCAGTTGTTTGCGCGCAATGACACGAGGATTGGCTCCCACATTTGTATCAACGTCAGAATCGGAGTTGACGCCTGCATTTGGCGAATTTGCAGCCTTGTTAGGATTGGAATTCGAGTTCACTGCTGCATTAGAATCGTAGGACGACGTATTCGGGGCATTTGTTGAAATCCTCTCGCCCGAAGATGATGATACTTCAGGTGAATGATTTGCAGTTGGATGTTTTTTGTGTTTTGCCGAGTCATCAGCATCGCTTTTAACATTAGAATTGGCCTTGGAGTTTGTATTCGCACCTGAATGTGCATTTGCATTTTCATTCACTCTATCATTTGGATGCTTTATGTCATTGACCTGATTAGGTTCTGTACGATGATCACGAACTCCATTCATATTGCTCATTGGCTGGCCAGTGGGAAAAGTGTTGGAGCTTGCATCTGCTTTTGCATTCGAAGTCGCGTCTGCATTAGAATCTCTGTTTGCATGAGGAGCGTATGAGTCCGTGTTAGGATCGACCGATATTTTGTCAGATAGTTTTGGTGCCTCATTGAGCCAAGGAGAGTTTGGATCATCGGCATTTGCATTCGCGTTGACATTTGCATGGGCAGTCGCATCCGCATTGGAATTTGCATCAGCCGATGCACTACAATCATCGTGCGTGGGAATGTTGTGAGATTCAAGAGTCTTCTGTTTCGGTTTCACGATCTTTTTGCGAGGTTCCTTCACAATAGACTTCGTTTTAGGCTTCCCAGTGGTAACTGAAGATTTAGCTGCTCTATTAGATGCACTGGCATCGTGCAAATTTGACTGTATACCGCCAGATTTATCCGGATGATGCAACAACGATTCAGTGGTAGGCTTCTGTGGCTCATGTGCCAGATGTGAATCGGTGTGGGCGTTGGAATCGGCAACAGCATTAGCATTAGCATTAGCATTAGCATTATTATTAACGATAGGTTTAGCTTTAGCATCAGACCCAGCTTCAGAGTTGCTGCCACTCTTGGCTTTTGCATTGGACAATTTCTTTCGCAACTCTTTGCGTGCATCATCTTTGAATATTTCGTGTGCTTTTGGCTTTTGCTTCGACTTGTTGTTTCCAGCTGTTGAATGATCACCAGAATGTGCTTTTCTATCGAGTCCATCTTTACTATCATAATTGTTAGCTGCATAAGAATCAGCATTAGCTTGCGAATGTGCATCGGCATTACTGTGGGCCCTCTTATGGCTTGAAGGACTCGTTGCTTTGTGATTCAATTTTGACGGTTTCTTGATTACTCGACGAAGCTGGGCTGGTTCTGAGTCTGAATGCGATGTATCTGCACCAGCTTCACTAGCTGTATGAGCGCTGTCTGATAAACCGTTAGGTAAATCCGACGACTTGTGTTGATTCGGTGCATAATCTGTCCTATGAAGATTGAAGGGTCCCACATTCGGTGCACCCATTCGCGGTTTATATTCATTCTTGTCTATTCTCATCTTCGGCCTTTTGTGGTACAACGTGGTCGGTGGTTCTATGTGAGCGGGTCTCAAATGATGCTGGTGGTGATGATCGAGATGATGATGATGCTCCGGGTTGTAGTCTGACGAACTGGTAAAAGCATCAGCATCAACATTTGCATTTGCATTAGCATTAGCACTGGCACTGGCATCAGAGTTAGAATTGGCACTCGCACTGGATCCGGCACTAGAATATGCATCGCCGTTCCATACATAACTGTCAGCATTAGCTTGAGCTGATTGTGTTCTAGCTGGTGTCGTATGAGTTTTTGCTTTAGCTTTGGCTTTGGACTTAGCTCGAGCTCGCACGGAGCCTATACCTGAAGAGGCGTGTGGCGCAAATGGTGCAACAGGTGCCATGGTGTGCTGAACCTCGGCAGGGTTTTTAGGCAGACTCTTTCTGCTGTGTCGCTTGAATGGGCTTCGTTTCTTCTTGTTGCCTTTCTCGTGCTCATTAGCATATGCATTAGAATTAGCATTAGCATTAGAATTAGCATTAGCAATAGCAACAGCAATAGCATTAGCATTGGCATTGGCATTTGAATGCTGTTGATATGGGATGTGCTGTGAATATTGTGGATACGAGTGAGCCGATGAATGAGGCCAACTGGGTGGCTCAGACCATGCCGTTTGTTCTGGCCAGGCCGGTTGCTCGAAATAAGGTGCTGACACGTACGGTAACGAGCCGTGATGGTGATGATGATGATGATGTCCGTGAGGCCAAACTGATGACTCGTGCGGGTAGGAAGATCCAGAATAACCCGTTGAGACGTCTGTCGGGGATCCATGTACTGGTGGCCAACCATGGCCGCCAGCTATGCCGTCAAAGTTGTCTCGCTGTGCACTGTGGCCGATATGTCCGAGCCCGTGGCCATGCGAGTGAGGATGACCATGGCCACGATCATTAAATAACTTGCCCAATTTACCTTTGATCCATTCTTTAGGTGGTGCACTTGACACTTGACCGCTATTGAAATACACAAACGCAATCAGCAACACTACGGTCGCTATTACAGTCGAATTGCAGAAAAAGTATCTATTGTGACTTCGTTGTGTTCTCATGGTTCGAATTCTAAGTTGTCTATTCACTTTGAGTGTCATAATTGCTAATCTTTTGCCGATCGAACTAACCAGTTGCTTGTTAATACCGCTAATATTTGTCAGCATCGTGCTCATTTCATCAGCCAATTGACCTGTATCAACGTATAACATTATTGGTTGTTATCATAAGCCAATATGCATTGAAGTATTATCACGACCAACTGATTAATCGACATGTATTGAATCTATATATTGACTATTGGTTGTCTACTTCTATAACTTTCAAATTTGTTTGTCTACACTGTGGCTATGCGTTGAATGAATCATCATTTTAAATGATATGTGAATGTGCACCTTTCATCTACGAAAATATTTACTTGTTTCTAGAATTTAACTGCTACTCAAGTATGATTCACATAATTGTTACACAATGACTAACTAATTCTCAGTCAATGATTCAATTCACTACTTCGCCTTTCAGATATTGGGATTATTCCGTTGTTACTAATAATAGACCACTCATCGCGATAGTTCGCTTTGAAAGTTTTAAAGCCCGCAAAGCATCCAGCATAGAAACCAATGTCGATGCCGGTGTAATAACGATTCCGATATCGATACCAATGGAGAGGTACAGGTACCTCACAGAAGCATTGCTGACGTAAATCGTTCAGTCATTGTTTGTGTGTCATTCCTGTTTCGATCCTTTCACTGCAGTATGATCATTACTTTTTTAATCATTATTTATTGATGCTGTTTTTGCCGTTAGTAACTCCGAACAGCTCAAAACAACCTCTTATTATGAAATATAATGCTAAGAAAGAGACTTTGAAACAGCTCTAACATTGATATAAAGTTCGAATTTAGAACAATGGAAGAATCTGTTCCTCCATTGTCGATTCAATTCGAACTGGCGCGAATCAATCTAAATATGAATGTTGCTTGATTATGCTTACAATTGATTCATAGATACTCTGAATCCTTCATCATATAATGAATCAAGAACATGGAAAATGATCGATAGTCATACTTTATTGTAGTCATAAGTTCATTATAGTGATAAACTTATCGATAGAAATCTATATGAAGTTAATTTTGTTTTTGTGCATTTGTCTTGGCATGCATCTATCCGACTGATCGGTTGGTCCACGATATCACTGATTCGTTATTGCGGATTCCACTTTAGTATTCTCTTCCCAGCTCAATTCTTCCCGAATTCGTTTAAAACAATCGAACATGAAGCCGTACTGTTGGGACAAATGCGAGAATGCGCGTAAATTAGCTGGATTTTCTCAGGCAAGAATTTTATCTCTATTGAAAAGGTTGACGTCAATACTTACATATGGAGTCATGATTTGGACAGTACGTTGCTTCTTGGGCGTTTCATACTTGAATATAAAACACATAGCCTCATCGTCCACTTCCCATTCTTTGATGGAGTCCCAACTGATTTCAACACAATCGGGATCTGGCCTCCCGTCTTCTTGGCATGCTTGCAATCTCAACGATGCGATCGAGATTGTCGGTATAACGTGACCTTCTTTGTATGCACTGCATTCACAGTGTGGAAAACTTAAACTGCTATAGTCTTTCAACGATCTTGCTAATGCAAGATACTGATGAGTTCGCAATGATAAAGAAAGTAAATCGATGTTAACGACTTTATAGCATAAAATGTTGTGAATTTTAAAATTCTTCGAATGATCTAAAAGTGAACTTACTTCACGACGTTTCTCCCAATCCTGGAAAGCCTTGAGTTCATAGAGCTTGTTTCCCGGTTTTATCTGACCTTTGTTGACATCATCGACGGCTTGAAAGAAGAAGAATGTTTCTGCTAAGCTGTCAGAGCTTAGTTTAATTTCACATGCAAGTGTAAACACCCATTTTCGTATTAGTAGACACGTTGGTGTTGCCGTACTATAATTTTGGATGTAAAGATGATGTGGATATTCTTGAGGACCGATACGGCGATCGAAAAAATATTCGACAATTTCAAATAATGCAAAATAGGGCGCTACGACTTTGGAAAGATTGATCCTCTCTACAACGGCATCAAATACATCCTGAGTTTTACTGTTCTTTTTGGCTTTGACCACAATGGTCGTTCGGTCGGGCAGCATCACTTTCAAGTCAACCGGACTTGAACTCGAATTCTGCGAATAATGTGAGTAACAAGATGCCAATCGTGGCAATATGTGTTAATAACAATTAATTAGTTAGATTAATATTTCTCCATCGGAATCGTTTTGCACTTACATGGCCATCATCAAGGTCGGTCAGGAACTCCTGCATTATTTCACATTCAGCTATCACACGAACAGCGCAAACTTTCTCTAAATATTGCTCTAGGCCTCTTCGGCGTGCGTCTAGTTGTTGTTCGGAAAGGGCAAATAGCCATTTGCCGGGTAATTTAGGAAAATGGAAATCCGGAAACTCTCGTTTCAACCTGTAAATACAACAATAGATCGACAGTGGTTAGACGATAGTTCGTTAATTTGTAAGTCGATAAAATGCTGATGTAGACACACGCGCGTCACCTGACTAGACTACGTACTTGTTGTGCAAATCTGAGAATTCTTTGTAACGGCGCGAACACAGATGGCGTCCGGCCATGTAGATACTGAAAACCACGTATCGCTCGCCTGATGGACCACGATCCATCCATGTATATTCTGGCACAGAGATAGGCAAACTACGTTTATCGCTATAATCGTGATAGGTCGCACTATATTGGGCCGACACATCGTCAGCTGGTTCAAGTCTGGCAGCATCCTTCGGGCTGACAGAGATCACTTTAAGTGTCAGCTTATCAACGCCAGATTTGATAAGATCGACGACTTGTTTATGAGTGGCACCTTCGACATTGACCCCGTTGACTTCCAGGATTCTGTCGCCGCGCAACACACCGGCCTTCTCGGCCGCTCCACCTTCTAGAACAGCGCTAACGTGTTGCAAAGGGGCGTATAGTACGCCATTGATCGCTTTGAGTGCCCCACCCTCATTTACTTGTCCACGAACGTTGAATCCAAAGCCGGTTTCAGACTTCTCTATATGGACAATACGTGGTCCCTTGGTAATTTGCTGATTGTTGTTATTATTGTTCTTAGTAGTGGAACTGTGATAATGGTGATGATGGTGCTGTTGATGGTTGATATTAATATCAATATTATTGTTAGCCATGATAATCTGAGCTCCAAGCTGCTGCTTTTGCTCTTGTTTGATCACATTGTTTGAGATTGGGATATTATTGAATATATCAAATCTTATTATTGTCGTCCTATTATCCTCATCTGGTCCTGCAGGCTAAATGAGAAGTCACTATTTTGGGTCAATTACTTTCAATTTGGAGATAATTTTTAGATTTGAGGGGAGTTCTAAGAGAGCTTCTGATGGTCGAGGAAAAAAATTGGCTTAGCTTAATCGGAAGGGGTACTTGCTCATGTCATTCTCACTACTTTTAAAAATTTTTACACGAAAATTCCGATAAACGGCCTTACACTATAGAAATCCTGTTAAACTACTTTTATGCAAAAAGAGCGCAAAAATACACCAAAGAGTGTAATAACTAAGTATCCCTAAAAACCCTGACGCGCGTCAGTCCCATCCCCTTAACTAGTGATGGGAGCTGAGCAGGACGATGGTAAAACGCAGCTGCGGATCATATG
>JAIFTH010000064.1:0-75943 GCA_019968535.1 Fragariocoptes setiger | reverse complement strand
TCTCTCTCTCTCTCTCTCTCTCTCTCTCTCTCTCTCTCTCTCTCTCTCTTTCTCTTTCTTTCTCTCCCGATCGATATTCTCATTCGATGCCCTGACTACTCACTGCTCGTATCATCAGAGCAGGCGAGAGCAGGAAAAGGAAACAGGGAAAAGAAAGAGGGGAAGAGAGGAGGGAGGGGCACAGGAATAAGCAATGAAAAGGAATGGCTAGAGCTCAAAGTGAGAGAGAGAGAGAGAAATCGATGAGCAGCTAAACGATCATCAATTCAGTGAAGTCAGCTTCAGATACAAAACGTTGGCCAGACAGCCAGCGAATGAGATCAGAATTCGAACTAACCGACAATAGTGTCATTGTTAGCTGTTGTGTTTAACTTCTGGTTGATGTGGAGAAGAAGAAGAAGAAAAAGAAGCTCCCAGCAAATAAACAAGCAACGAAATCCTTCGAGACACGCGCACCTATTGACATAGAAATTGTCATGCTTATGGATAACAAACGGTCAGCGGCCAGAAAGAAGGCGGCAAAAGGGGGCGTGTCACAGTCACAAATGGCGCTACGATGGACAAATAGTTCACTCATCGACGCAACAACGACAACAACAGCTCTCTTCTTCTGATCTACTAATCTTCGAACACATTGAATCACAATTCCCAGTCATTGTCAGTCAGTCAGTGCGATTGCTGATTGTCAGTTGTTCGTTGACTCACATTGTACCGACTTGTGTCCAAGTTTTATCACACACTCACGCACTTAGTTCAATCGACAGTCAGGCAAGCAGACAGACAGACAGGCTGTTGACAAACTATCGATAGACGAATGGCAGACAGACAGACGAATGGAGCAGATCGTTTTTATCGAGCCCGTGCTTCGTACAAATGTGTGAGCGTATTTTTACTGAAAGTATATTCTTCTTTCTCCAAGAACAGCAACAGCAATAGCAAAGGTCGAGAGAACATAAAATAACATTTTGTTGTGTTTAGTTGAGTCCAGTTAGTTGTCAACACCACCAGCTATTGGCCAACTATTAAGAGGTCTCTGTGTTCAAATAGAGCCCAATAGCTGTTCCCAATTTATATGGACCAAGCTCAGCAGCAACAGAAAGTAAAAGTCTTGTCACGTTCCGAATCGATTTGATTCGATTCGACTCTACTCGGTGCGATCCGATCTGATCCGATCCGGTTCGATGATGTTTTGTTCCGCCTTAAGTTCGTTTTTGGCCAGTAGAGGAGCCAGCACTAACATTCGACTGCCGAGAGAGGATCACACCATTTTTGATGTTATTATTATTATTATTGTCTGCCCAAGTTGGGTCCTCGGCCCTCGACCCTCGGTCATCAGCAACATCCGTCCGGTGTGCGTGCGTACGTGTGCTCATTGGCACACAAGTCGCGCGACGAAACTGGTCAACGCATACAATTCGTTTCGACTAGTAAACAAGTGCTATAAGAATAAGTAATAATACGAACTAGCGTTAGCTCGAGCGTAAAAATGCTGAACATAGCTCAACTTTCTAACATAGAAAATTTAACGTCAAAAGCTAACGAAGAGCTTGTTGTGTGGAGAACAACATAACTGACTGAGAATGCTGTCAAATACCGAAATAGCGTTAATGAATGTAAATTAATTACGACACACTCATTGGCGAGTCTGCTGTTCGGCCAACGTCGTTCAACAATAAAGTGTGAACAAACAACTTGTTAATTGTCTGTTGTGTTATGTGAATAGACAACAGCAATTAGTTGTCACAATAATTTTGCGCGTGCGTGAATAGTGCGTGCGTGTGATAGCAGCTTAACTTGTCAAGATCACTAGGCGACTAGGCAGACAAAGGCGAGCGGACCCAACGGCACACACTGACTGACAATTGAAACTTTAACTCTTGTGAAAAACAACGTTGCTATGTATCCCAAACTAATCTCTGTATGTGTTTTTTTGTTTACAAAGCACAGCCATCTATCTGTCTCTCCGTTAGTTCGTTCGTTCCCACTTGGGCCATTAGACAAGTTTACTATGAAACCGACTATGAATCATGCCTAGCCTGGCCCCATGTAAATAGTTCGATTACTAACGACAATCAGCAATCGTTTGATCGACCAACCGAACGGTTCGATCGATCGGTATTGATGAATGAGTAGCTCACCTGTCACAATGTTATCGTCGCCTGTTTCGTCGGCCGTCTGTTGTGGCTGCTCGTCGTCGAATTGCTGCTCATTAGCCTCTAGCGTTGTTGTTGTTGTTGCTGTTGTTGTTGTTGTTGGTGCTGCTGCTGCTGCTGCTACTTCTGCTTCTGTTGTTGCTGAGCTGATAGTTTGGCTGTCGCTGGGCACGCCCACCAGCGACTCGACCAAATTGGACACGAGCTCGACATTGTGCTCCCAGTTGCGCACAAAGCGGCGCAACGTGCGCTCCATTGCAGCTTCACGAGCGTTCTTGAACCAAAGGTCAACAATGAAAATTCTCTCTCAATAGAATTTTAGTTCGTTTCATACTTCAAGTTTGATTCTCTTGCTTGGTTATTGTTTCTTTTTTCTCGAATTCTCTTCTCCTGTAATCTTCTTTTTCTTCCTGATGATACCCCGCTGCTGTTTTCTTGACAACTTGAAAAGAAGGAGAGCTGAATTCATTGTTGTTGTTATTTTAAACTTCCAACAGTTTCGTTGGACTGCACTTCCGACGACAGAAGTAGCACTTGTCGTGTTTGCTCTTTCGATACATGCATTTATATTGAGATAGATTTAAATAAACTGCTCGCTGGCTGATCGTCGTCGTCGTCGCCGTCCTGAGTCGCGGGACAGGTGTCGTCGAGTTGAAACGAGTTAAGAAAAGGCTGCAGCTCGAACTTGCGAATATTATTATAGTTTGAATATTATTTACTTATCAACATTTACTAGGCTCGAGAACTGAATAAATAATCTCTCGTTATTTATTCAGTTCGCGTTGGTGTCGATTGCTCCCTCTGTGTGTAGTACAATTCAGTTGCTTGATCTGAACTGACGTGAATTGAACTGAGCTCAACTTGTTCGATACACACAATCGAACATAACCTTCTGAGCAACGGCACACTGGAACGATCGAGCGAGCAAGCCAACGAACGAACCAACGAATAGACCAACAATTGAGTGAACAACCAACAATACGTGCAGTTAGCGTGCGAGAAACGATGACGACGACGACCAGGAAAATGAGATGCCGACAACGAATACGATAGTACGTGTCAGCTTACTCATTCTATTGTACATGACACAACTAGCCAGCCAGTCAGTCAGTTTCAATAGCGACAATAGCCTGATAGCGATAATATTGTACGCGTGCGCAAGTACACGTGCTGCACGTGTTCTTGCCCGTGCGTAGCTAGTCGACAGCGTACAGTAACTTAGCATGTCTATGCGACAACAATAGCAATAGCTATTGATATTGCTATTGCCTTATTCTAACAAGCTTAGGATTGAGATTGCATAACATTTGATGCATAGTATAGCTGGCAGGTCGAACGAACGAACGCTCTCACGACTTACAGTGAGTTGCCATATTTCAATAGACAGACAGGCTAGCTTGCTATCTATCGACTCGGCTTAGACGGCGTTAGACTTCAGAAGTCACGACGTGGTGTACGTGAGTGTGCCCACACAATCTGGCGCTGTTGAAGCACTCAGTTGGTGGTGAGCCGTGGTTTAGCCGAGCTGAGGTGAGATGAGGAGAGGTAAACTGAACAGACTATGGCACCTTAAACTCAACGCGTGAACTCAACGAAATCTTTCTCTCGCTCGCTTGCTTGCCAACGCAAAGCGCCAAGTGTGGCACATCTAGCTCGCATGCCAACCTCACGTCAAAGCGCGCAGCCTACAGCCTATTAACTACCTTTGACTGCTGACTGCTGACTACAGAGTACTCAGAGACGACAATGGCAACAACAATTACATCAGCCACGATACGCTTGTGAGTGCGTGCTTGCTTGTCCTATTCGATGAACACAGTGCGGACAGCTTTTTAGCCTCAACTGTAGCTTTTTTTTCAACTGAGTGCTGGTGGTTGGTGTTGCATAATATTGTCCGGCACAATCGAAGGGCGTACAACTTACACACTAGTGCACTTACAACGTCAAGCTAACGAATGATCGACGATGACAATGACGTCGATGCTAAGTTGACTCAAGGAGCTCAATCAAAGAAAAGTAAAGGCATCTTGTCAAGGCAAAATCTGACTTTAACTCTAACTCTCGCTCTAAGAAGATAGTGAGAAAACTGTTCATAAAGTCATAACAACAACTCGATGTTGAGGGAAGCCCTCTTTTCTATATCATCTATGTGATTGCACTCGTCGGCCAGGACAGAAAAGGCTAATTTTCAATGGGTTTTATCATGCCAATGTATTCTCTTGTAGCCAAGACCATTTTCCTCGCGCAAAACCATTCTCCTCGTGCATTTCAGATGGAGCTTGGAGCAAGCCTTATCATGTGTCACTCTAACAACCAATTCTCATCTTGTCTCTTGACTATTGTCCATTGTTCGTCATTGCTATTCGTCGCTATTCGCTTTGTGTGGCCTGGCCTTGACTTTGCTTCGTTCGCTCGCCCCTCTGCCTGGGTACCTGTCTGCCTGTTAGTGTGTTTGCCCAGCTAACGTCAGCTCACTGGCTGACTGGCTGCTAGGCATCGACGTCTGATTGGCAAGCTCACAAATGGCATAGGCCCGCTAACTGTAGCCAATTGAAAATGCTCTCGAACTTGCTTGCGTTTACAATTTTTTTGCAATTTTTCTGAAACTCAAAATGAACACTCTTCATAAATTCAATCGGCAACACATTTAGTTATTGCGCTTGTGCTAGCACTTTCGATGTTCGCTCTCGAACTCTAGTAGTCCGTGGCACTTGTATCATCGAGCAAGTGCGAGCGTACAACTTTCGTCTGAATCCAGCAAGCCAGTGTGCCAAGCCAATGTTAGCCAAGGTTGGACAGCTAGAAAACTATAGAATAGTTGACTAGAATGATCCTGCCCTCTTCTCTGCAAATATCAGCATAGAAAATATGAAAATTTGCTCCCATGAACTGAGCGAAGCTTGTGTCTACAAGAATCGGTTCGAATTCTCGGTTATTAAAATTGTATCCAGCAAGCGTGATGAAAATGTCAAGTTGAAATGTGCTTGCTATCTCTGGTTGTTCACTAGAGATCAGTCGCTAGCTGCCACGTGGTTGTATTGTACTGTATGCGCTGTATTTATGTTGAGTTGGCATCGAAACGGGATCGAGCAAAAAATGCTTTTAAATTGAAAGACGATGACGAGTAGACATTGCCTCAAAATGAAATGAAATACGTCATTCTGTTACGTTCACGCACACACACACTCTTTTACTCGATCGATGATTGATGAGCGATGTTGGTGAGCCACGTCTATTGTAATAGTGTTTAATGACTCACTGCAATAATGATAACGAAGCTTTTTTTCTTGTTTAATCTATTGTTACGCTTTACGCTGCTTGTTTGAGAAGTTATTTTCAATATTTTCCAATGAATTTATTCCAATAAACAACAACAAGCACTACCTTGCCGCTGCACTACCAACAAATTTTTTTTACCGCTGACAAAAACAAGCACCTGTTTGGCGTCATCTCTCACTCGCTCGCTTATATCGTAGCGAGTCAACTCGGTACGTTATTATCTTCTTGAGTAAGTAAGAATATATTTAAATTCTAGCTTAACTTAAAAAATACTCAGCGCTTATTCGAGCGAACGAGCAAGAGGAAGAGAAAGAGAAAATCGACTTTCAAACATAAAACTCACCTTTGATTGTGAAGATGCCCGTTTCGTTGCCTTTCGAATGACTTCGAACGCTTTTATTAGTACTATTTGCTGATGTTGAATTGTTGCCCTCGTTGTTGTTGTTGCCTATGCTATCGTTGATTGTTTTTGCGTCCGTTATAACAATCAACTTTTGTGCCATCGGCAAGCGCGAATCACGCACCACAAATTGGCGTCGAGTTTTTTTATTACACTTGCTGCCGCTACTCTTTTTACCTGCGGCTGCTACCAGATCTGACACAACAGCTGGCTGATTGTTGTTGTTATTGTCGTGTTGCTCTCTCAAAGTTGTCGATGTGTTGCTATTGCACAACAAACTTTTGCTTGCGTTCGTTTTGTCTGCTTGTTCAACTGTTCGTTGTTCACTTTTTTCTGCAACTGCAACTGAAGCTGTTGTTGAAGTTTTTGCCGCTTTTAATGTTGTTAAGCACCTGAGTGTTGCTGATGTTACCGCTGCAGGTGCTGTTGCTGTTGCTGCTACTGTTGTCGCAATGCTTTGATGTCTCTGAGCGTGCAATGTCTCCCCACAAGTGCTAGTATCTTCGAAACAAGTAGCTTCATTGAAAGAAGAAGCACGTCTATCGAATGTCGACGATTGTGACAACGAAACATTTGCGCTGCTAGTGTTGGCATGCCAAGGCGTGGCAAGTGGCAGTCGTTGTTGGTATTCGTCGTCGTCGTCACCGTCTCTGTTAACACTGACTGAGGCCACTCCCTCAGTTTGTTGCTGCATGGAAGCGCGACGGCGCCGTGCCCGACGATGCTCTTTTTGTTGCTGTCGGAGCGCGTGTTGACGCGCCAACAAGCGTTCGTTGCACGCGGCGAGCTCGGCAAACATTGCGCGCCACTGCGGCTCTAGTAGCGCGCCACTGCACTTGTCGTCGTGGTCGTTGTTGTCGGATACGCTCATAATAGCCACTTGCTCTACAGTATGTCTCGCTGAAGGGTTCTGTCGTTGCTGCAGCTGCAGATTGCTAGCGGCTGAACAAAAAGTGCACTGTCGCGAAGACGCCGCACATGGCGCCATCTGGCGTTGCTCATCTTCAGCATTGATTTGAGTCAAGGTGGAATTAGTTTCACTTGAAGTGTGAACTTGAGTTCGAGCTTGAGCTGGATAGTCTGCTCCTCCTTCGAGCTGCTGCTTCTCGGATTGCTGCTGCTGTTGGAATTGCTGTTGCACGGTGGTGCTGTTCACGGGATCGCAATTCTCACCGGAAGTCATCGGAGACACCGTGACAGTAGCAGCATCACTAAAGCAGGTGGCACGTTCTAGCGCGCGCAACGCAATACTTTTCTCCATGATTAGAGCATTGTTGTCTGCAACATTGTTGAGCTCAGAATCAAGAGAGCGCCAACTATTATTCATCGTTTCGTCTTCGTTGTTGTTGTGGTGGTCGTCGTCTTCTTCTTTCGTGGATTGTCGCGCGCGTATAATTGTCCTATCTTGTCGTTGTCGTTGAAGGTACGGTCCTTTATTGCTGCTACTTGATTCACCAATGTTCTGGCTATTGTTAATTGTAAACTTCCTGTTGCCGTTGCTGCCGCTACTGTGAGATTCTTTTTTCTGCTGCTTCTCTGTTGAGCTCTCAACATCGACTGCGTCCTCTCTTGTGTTGATCCTGCGATCACTGGATGTTTTATTTATATTTGCCACTTCCGGCACCTGCTGCTCGCCACGACAATCTGTTGTCTCTGTTGTCGTTATATTCAAGTCCTGTTCACTTTTGTCGAGCCTATAACTTTTAGTGTCGTTGTCAAGCGTGGTCGTTGTCTGGTCGCCATCGACATCCACATCGATATCGACGTTATTATCGACTCTGTCGTTATTATTATCGACGGCCATGGCCACGAGCACGTCGTCGACCACGTTGGAATTACCAGCCACTACATCATGGTCGTCAACAGTTTTTGCACGTGCATAGAGCTCGCTAACTTCGGCGTATTCTTCAACTTCTGACTCGTGCTCGCTGGCAATGCGTTGCATGTGTACGCGCACGTGCGTTAACGTTGACATTGGCGTCGGCGTCGGCGTCGGCGTCGACATTGGCGCCTGACAACTTACTTGTGTCTGTGCTCGTGCTCGTACTTGTGCTTGCATGCGCACCTGTCGTTCGTGTTGCTTGTTATTGTTATCACTAGTGTTATTATTATGACCTCGTCCGCTCATAAGTGGATTAACTTGTGTGCCCGATTGTTGGTCATTTTCGACCACAACTTTTTCCTCTTCTAATTGGACGTCGTTCATTGTCGTCGTGCTTTGCATGCTTGTCTGCTGCCTGGCTCTCGTTGTTGCTGTTGTTGTTATTGTTGTCACTTGGACCATGTGAGATATCGCCGTTTTGGCCGTTGCTCGACCTTGTGTGCCTCGTGTATCGATTGATCGAACTCTATTGATTGGCGCCGTCTGCTGCTGCTGCTCCTGATTCAATTGCTGCTTGTGTATGCTTGTCGTCGTCGTTTGTCGTCGTCGCTCATTGCTCAACGACTTATTCGTACATTGTTGAAAATTACTGTCACTACTGTTATTTTTTTCAATCACACTGCTGTTGACGTTGTTATTGCTTTCTCTTTCGCTTTCATTTTCACTATTACTTTTTCGCTTTGCTACTACTGCTCGTTTATTACTACTGCTCGTTTTGTCATTGCACAGCTCTGATTTTTGGGTCACAAGCAACGACGATCGATGACCCACAACTGACACTTTATTGTTATTATTATGATTATTTTTTCCATTGTTGTTGTCATGGTTTGTCACACGCACAGACGAATGTGACAGGCGCTCCGGCAACGAGCTCCACGATTGCATACGTCTGTACCGACTGCTACTTCTACCGTGTGTGGTGCCACCACCATCAACACAGTAGTAAGCTTGCCACAATTTCACACTGGCTTCTAGCGCCAGTGTCAATTGTTGCCTTTCTATTTGATGCTTGGCCCTGTTCTTGTTGTTGTTCTCTCGCCTTTTTCGTTTTCTTCTTTCTGTTCGATTCTTTCTGTCGAGGCCTCGTTTGTGCTCTCGAATGAAGCCTCCTGCATGTTCAAGCGGCTTCTCATGGCGGCAGGTTAAGCTCAAGTTTGAGCTGCGCGAGCTCGAGCTCAGCTTTGAGCGGCTTAATCCTGCCGCTGATGAACCTTCTGCTGCTGCTGTTGCTGCTACTGCCTCTTCTGATCTCTCAATTGAGCCGATTTTTTTCCTATCCGAACTATTACTGTTCGTTGTAGTTGTTGTTGTTGTTGGTGTCACACTTTCACCCTGAGTATCTGAGTTCGAGAGCGAATCCACTAGAGTTGTAGTTCGTTCGTGCATCCACTTTCGTGCATTATACAGTGATCTATTTCGACGACGACCATGACGACGAGCGCCCATCATTGCTGGCTCGACCGATGCACCGCTAGGTGGCGCACTCGACGCACCACGTGCTCGTTGCTCGATATACTCTCCTTTATAGTCGTGTGTTCGAACAGTTCTTTCTCTAACATCAACACTGTCCAGTTTTCCACCACCCAACCGCTCGTTCCGTAACGATCTATCGAACGGTAAACGATCAACGATCAGATTATTATCGATTGGATCGATCGTGTCCAAGTCTGCGTTAGCCAACAAACTTGAGCTTATGCACGAAGTGGTGGCCGACAATCTGACGCCAGCACCAACACCAGTGACACATGCGTCACCGACGTTTATCAAGTCATCGGACTCGATCAAGTCATCAAGTGACACTGACCTTGAGTTTGAGTTTGATGCCACCACTGATCGCACTGACACACTTGACAATGTTTCCGCACTTGTTGTTGTCGCTTGCGTTGGTGTTCGCATTTGCATTTGCATTTGTTGTGCCAATGTTTGTGTTTGTGGTTGCGGTTGCGTTTGCGTTTGCTGCTGCAGTTGTGGTTCGGGTGACACTGTAAGTGCAGCAGCAGCAGCACCAGCTCCCGCAACAAGCCAGGTGGCAGCAATGATGTCGCGAGCACACGACGACAATGCAATCGTCGGTCTTACAACTGGTTGTGGCAAGCGCATTGTGTAATCTTCTTCAACTAGACACTTGTCGCGTAAATTTTCCTCACTGTCGCACCGATCAACGGTTGTACTCTGTCGCAATTGCTGCACTCTGTCGTCGTCTTCGTCGTCATCATTGTCCCTTTCTACTGTGTCATGTCCTATATTGACACCCAACGCTGGCAAATGTGTGATCGGTTGCTGATCGAGCCACAACTGCACTCGACGCTGTTGCTCGTTGCACAATTGCGTTTCACTGCACTGCATTTCTAATTGTTGCATGGATTGCAGTTCGGCTGCACTTGACGCCGCGGTCGCAACCGCTGTCGTCGATGTGAACATTGCCAAACGACTCATGGCACGACGCAAGTTGCTCGTCTCCGAAGTCTCTGGTGCAGCGTTCGTAGCCTGTTGTGCTTTGGGCGTGGCCGATACCGATGGCGCAGGCGATGGCGGCGCTGTCAACGCCGCCATCCACGGCATGAACGAACGTCGTGTTGTGCTGCGCGATATCGGTGCTGGTGTCGCAGGTGTCGTTGGTGTCTCTCCCGCTCCCGCCCCCGTTCGGTCTGACACCGGCGACACCGTAGAACGGCGCGTTGTTAGCTCAATGCTCGACGCCAATTTCGTCAATGCACGATTCCTGAATCGCTTCAGGCTCGACTTGTCTGCCAGCGCGTTACTTGTATTGTTGTTAACTGTAGTCGTAGCTGTGGTTGTAGAACCACAGTCTTGGCGTTGCATTGTTGAACTTGCACTCTTTGTAGATTTCGTTTTCTGTTGCTGCTCTTGCACTTGTACTTGCTGCTGCTGCTGTTCTTTATGCTGCTCATCTTGGATTGATGTGACTTGATTCTCATGTGGCTCTCTCTTCATAACTCCAGGTGACTCAACAACATCATTTGCTTTGATATGACTCTGTTTCGCTTGAATCTGACTACGACTTTGTCTTACGTCTTGCCGCTGCACCATTGTTTTGTCATCCGAATAACCATCAAGCTCAATTGCTGATTCATTCTGTTCGGATTTTTTTGAATCCGCCGATTGATGATGACGCTTGTCTCTACTTCTGGTGTGATTGGGTGACTTTTTTCCTGTGATTTTCTCATCTCGTATCGTCGGCGTTGATTTGAGCTCACTTTCTTGTATCACTGACGCAACTTTCATATGACTCTGAACTCTACGTGTACACTGCGTTGTCGCCGTCGCTGATGGCGACAATGCGGCCACCGTAGAATTCGTCTCACTTGTGTCACATGATACGATATTTCGCATCATACTCTTCGCATTTGACGCACCCATCTTTCATCAACCTATGTCGAATATCATTCAACAAAACATTCTAATAATTAAACATAACTAATTGATAATGCTTGTATCTATCAATTCTTATCTCTAACTCTTGGCTCCCAGCTCTGATGAAAATAAATTGAATTCTGAAGGGGTTCCCGCTCAGAATCTTGCGTCTCACTAAACACTGAATACATGCTGACTATTTATATGATCGACTCATCGTATTGTTGGCTAACATTGACGAAACAAAACAAGCTATCTTACTGCACAGTTTCAAATTACTTTTTTAGTGCTCAGATGGAGCTTTGAAGAAGGAGGTAGATAGCGTGACATGAAGCAATTGGCCGGCAATTATTAAGAGTTGGCCGAAAGAGCGTGATCAAATGATAGATCGTTTTGCAGTAATAATAATCTCAATTTTAGAACCGATACATGAAACGATGATAAGAACGTGTTTTGAAAACATTGATTTATTAGCAAATGAACTCCTTGAGACCTCATCGGTTATAGCTTTGAGAATTTTCGCTTTGATTCTGGCACTTGGGTTTGATTTCTAGTTTGGCATTGGGACTGGTATCAGTTTTCGACAATCAATCACTTTTGTTTCCTAGAGATATTTTTCCAATAGATATGTAAAATTTTAGTAGTAAAATCATATGACAAATTAAAAATATTCGTTTCTCAGACGGGGTGAACTATGAGTTAAGATAGCTCAATGTTACTGACTGTGAGTTTCATGCACATGCAAGGTCGCATGTGCAATAATTTGAAATGAGCTTCTACTTCTTGACATCGCACGATTTTGCCGCGGAGAGATTGCCTTTATCAAAAGCTATAGGGAATATATTTGATCCAACACCTGCTCATCCTGAAGATTTGATTTCATTTCGATGCCCCAGAAATACATGAATTAAATGAGATCTTTAAGCACCTGTGCCAAATAGTTGGCATTGTAAACGTCAAGCTTGGCCTGATGAAAGCGAAACAAGTTGGGACAATCGTATGAGATGCACGGATTGTCTACAATTTGTTGTTGGTCAGACGTGCTAGGATCGTTGCTATAATTAGAGCCACCATTATGAGCTAAGTGCGTGGCCGAGGCCGTTAAATTGGAACACACTTGGCACACGCGATGATAAGCGGCCAATTTCCTTTGCTGAGCACTGATTTCGTGTACAATACGCACACAGCTCGATTGGATTGATAGCTTACACGTATCACACAAATCGTCGTTGTGCGGCACCGAAGTACTGCACACTGGACAGTGCGACGGTGAGTAGAATTGTGACATGGTCGATTGGCGTGCGGGTGCTTTAGTTAAGCTCGTTTGGTTCAATGTGTTGCCGGATGTGGTGAACAATTGCTGCCGCTGATAATGATGCTGTGCTACAAGATAGTGCGAACGCTGGATCATATTTTTGCGCGGCATTTCGCGATACCATGACATAGTGTCCACTTTAATGATGCCAAACACACGATTGAGCGTTGGAACTATAATCTTCTGAATGTAATAGTCGGCGTTGATGCGCAACGAGGCATCATGAATCAGTTCCAATGGAGAGCGCGCCAATTGCACCAAATTGGTCGCTAACTCGCCATAAACAATCACGTAAGGTATTCGTTCTTTGAAACGAGGCTCTGCGCGTGGATCGTGCGTCAGCGCACGCTTAGTCAATTGCCAAGCAGGCACAAACACTAACTCCTGCTTGTCCATTGAACGAGGCTTGTATTGACGCGCGAACACATAATCCTGAACGTTGCTCAATTTGCCCGACATAATCTTGAAAAATTGCCGTTGCACGTATTGCTTGACGGCGTTCAAATCACGACCGCGTGTTGTAAATTGAATTTGCAAAGCTGTCTCTAGAATTTTCTGCGCGGCTGGACAACAATCGCGTCGAATAGTTTCCATACCTTTTGCTTCAAATTGTGGCTCACGCTGTTGGCAATGCTCATATTTGAAGCCACAATAACGTTTTTTCGTTTGCAACACACATGGTTGATAGATTTTCTCGAATTTAATCTTTATCGGAAACGGGTTGGCCTGAGTGATTGCGTCGACCATCGCGTGGGCCCGCTGAAACGCCTCGTCACGTGAACAATCTTTGAATTGTACAAATATGGAATCAGTGTCTCCATAAATGACTTTAGCATTCCAACCGTATCGCGGACTTTCCACAATGTCAATGGCACGCTCAAGACACTCGCGCCCTTTGCTCACTATGGAATCAGCTATTTCGACGCACGGCATTCGGCCCGTATAACTAGCTCCCGTGTAGCCGTAAGTAGTATTAGCCATCATTTTCAATCCGTGCTGACGATGTTCGAGCAGTCTTTGCAGACGCACATTGGGCCTCTCAGAGCGTGCGTTTTCCTTCATTTGATCCTTAACTTTGGCACGTGTTGTTATCAATTCTAACAACATTTGTGGAAGCACACCGTGACGAACCTGTTTACGCAAAAATGCGACACCACATGGCGATACGTGCACCGCCTGTTGTGATAACAATTCACGTACGCGTGCATGGCCCAAGCGATAGCGTGTACACCCGAATTGGTGCTCTTGATTGCTCTCAATGTCGGTGACACGACCCAGGCAAGTGGAATAACAATAATTGTATGCTATCACTACGGACGGATATAAGCTAGCAAAATCCAACACAGCCACTGGATCGTAGTATATATTTGATTCGGGTTCCATAACTAGCGGTAACGATTCGGGGGCGCACATTCGATTACGTTGGGAAAGTGTCGGTGAGATAGGTGTTAGATTTTGCAATCGCGCAAGTCGTAGCATCATTGATTCGATACCAATTTGAGAACCGCGCGTAATAACATCGATAAATTGGGTGCCACAAACCCGCGCTAACTCGCTGACTTTGGACACCAAATCAAACTTTTGTAATATACGTATTTGGCCAACCACACGTATCAAATAGTATTGAAGTACGCGCCAACGTTCCACGTGATGATCGTACCAACGCGTCAATGTTTGATACGAATAGTTAGGGACACGCTCCTTCAGTGTGTGATAATGTAAATTCTCGTAGCTGCATGTCGGCAAGCTGTGTTCGTGCCGTACAATGCGCCAAACACTGAACACCATACGTCCGACAAACATAATTGGTTGAACAAAATTGTGCTCCACTTGAACCGTGTTACGTGGCGCCAGACGTTCGTCAATAAAACGACTCAATGCGAGCGCAATGCTGACGTTCAAATACTCACTACGCTCCAATACGTAGCCCCATGATAGAAGTTCCATTTCAAAAGCGAGCAATATTTCAGGATCGTGATTTTTAACAATCTCGACAAGTGACATCAACAGCTCGAGCTCTGATGATACACTGTGTATGTGTACATCATCTAAAGGAACACCGGCACGTGCGATCAAATTGCGCTGCTTTTGTTGAGAGAGCAATTGAGCACGAATTTGTGCTTGCAACGAACTTTCAGATTGATTGCTGGAGGCACTACTTGACATATGCTGAGAATTACCGGTAATAGCTGAAGTACTCGGAACGTTGTCGGCAATAACTTCATTTTGACCAGGTGATGAAAAATTTGTTGATTCATGTGGCAACCAAGAGGTATCAATAACAGGTGATTCTACGATTATGATACCTACAATACGCTTCGGTCCATATTGCCCGTCGTCAGGTACATCTCTGTCGACACAATAAAATGCTGCCTGGATAGGATCGTTCCTGGGATCGGGTCGTAAATCGGCTCGGGTGCCAATATGTAATTCGAGGCTCATTAAACATAGATGTTGGTACTCATGAGATATAGCACCATTGACGGCGGCTGACGCGCCAGTTTGTTGATCGCTTGACGCTTGTGATCGTTCATTTGAGCTTGAGTCAATAATTGAAGGGCCATCGATCATTGAATTGTCGGTGCGACGACACTTCTTGATTTGAACTCTCTTCTCATTGTTATTATTCCGAGACGTCACAGATTGTTGTTGGTCATCATTGTCCTCTGGTGTCAATGTATCATTACTCGAGCTTGATTCACACTCTGCTTGTTCGGTTCGATCATGTGCTGTTTGGAAACTTTGTTCCGTTTGATCGGTGATTGGCTGCGACTCGGTTGTTGCTGTTAAACCATTCGAGCATGATGAAAAAATGCCTGTGATGTCAGGCATCACTGCAGTGGCAATTGAGGTCCCTGGCCTCTGTGTCGATGTCATGATCGACGGCGAACTGAACGAAGAATTTGGCAAACTAAACTTCCGAGACTTGATATATTCTTCGAAGTCTTCATCGTCATCAAACTCAAATTCTTGTTCTTCTTTTAAGTTCGACTCATCGACTGACTTAGAGTGCTGTTGTTGATCATGATTTTTATTCTCCACAAATTCTGACTCATTCTGACTAGTGGTTGGTTTGTCTTTTTCTTGGTTTTCTTGCGGTTGAGTAACATTTTTGATGGCTTGCAATTTAATCTCTTCTTGGCGTAAGGCCTCAAGTAAAACTTCATCATCCGAGTCGAAAAAATCATCCTGATCCTCAAGTTCATCTGCTTGTTCAATACTAGAATCGCTGGAACTTCCCTCGACAGCTGCGCTCGTGTCAGCAGCATGCGTAACATTCTGAGATGTCCCTAATATTTCTTGGCTTGGTTCCTCTAGTCCTACCGCAGCAGATAGCTGTTGTAGATAGTTTTTCTCTAAATCAAAAACAGGCAATGTAGCACGTGTCAATTCGGACGTTTGTGAATTATCACATTGATTATCTAGCCACAGTTCCCTAAGAGCAGTGTCATTGCCTCTACTTCCAAACTGTTGCTTGTTCACAATCCATTCAACACGAATGTCTGCCTCTAATTGGCACGTACTGACAGGTTCTAGCTCAGAAATGAGATCTTGATCACGTGTATCATTAACACTGGACACAACAATTGCACTACCATCGTCGCTCATTGGTTGAGGTGGACTGCGGTCTTTGCGATAGAATATTTGATCGACTTCAATGAATTGCATGCCGCGTAAGTTGTTGTCGATAAAAAATAACAATATGTATGGAATGTGTGCCCAATATACAGGCATAAAATGTCCCAGTACTTGCCCACGTTCAAAAAGTGGGTATAACTTTTTCACCATCAGCGGATTGTATAGGACAATCTTGAAGAAAGGCACTTCATTCTCGTGATAGCCATAATATGGAATTGTATTGATACTTTCAATATCGTGAATGGCATCTGGATCGTATGTCGATGGGAATATTATCATTCTCCCGGCCGACTCGTCAACATTCGGATCAACGAATGCTCCAATGCCTGATTCAACCTTAATGTCTGGAACACCAGTAGTGTCATCTCGTGACACAGTTTCACGCGCCATTGGGACATTGGCGCGATTGCGTGCAAGACGACCGGCAAATTCATCTTTGAGACCGGTGTTGACATCATCTAATATCTTGCGTTTGATTATATCTTCGTTGCTGCCAGGCGGCTGATCGTTGCGTACACATATATACGGATAAAAGCCATGAACATGAAGGCAAATTTTGAGTCCATTTTCATTGACGCCAAATATACGTATGATTGGTAAACGGCGTGTAGGTTTGCATAAGAACTCACTGTAGGTATCATCAAATGGATCCTGTGGTTTTGACATGTAATGATCCACATGGATCATACGAAATCTGACCATATTGACAACTGACTCAGTGCCAGCCGAGTATTTGATATCGCAGTGTCAAGTCATGTTAAAAGGAGGAGGATATTAAGAATAACAAATTTAATAAACTCGAGAATGTATGTAATAGCGAATTGTGATGAAATAGTTCGCTGATTTGTCGAAGTCAAATCGCGAATATTTTGAATTTCAAAGCAAGCGCGAACGAACACATGGGCTCTCGTGTGTGCAAACTCAACTGTACGAATCAATGGAAGAACGCGTCAATGTTTACGTCGGTTTCTTTGAGCCACCGTTGAACACGAGCTTAAACCATGAACAATGCTATTTTTATTTTGATTAATTTCTGCTGGCTGGGGCTGATGAGGTACATTTTGTGACTCGCATATTAGAGAGTGTATCTCCTCTGGCTTTGTCCAACATTTGACTTATTCTATATCATTTTTCACATTGAAAAAGCAATGCAAGACGACGACTTTGCTCAATTCGGCCAGCCGAACGACTGGACGGACCCAGGAGAAATGTTTGGATTGGACAGCCGCTATCCATCGAGAGTCGATGTTCCTTGCAAGCACCGCACGAGTGTCATATTGGTACGACTGTTGAAAAAATTAGCCGACAAACTAGATGGATTGGATGCACAGCATGATTACGACCAGGATTATGTATTTTCCACTTTCATCAAGTACAGCGACCTTGAGCACATTCATTCTTATCTAGCGCCTAACGCGAACATGTCCGATTGTGCCAGATTGGATCGTGTTGATCAGTTATTATCACGATTCATTGATATTAGTGACATAAGTGAGCCGCATGTACAGCTGTCTCTCGATATAGATTTTGCCAACTATTGGAATGTCATCATACAACCATTTATTATTGTGTTAGCAACTCTGATATTGTTGCGCTACCGAACTCTGGCCGGGCTTGGCACCCTTATGATGTCCACACTGATATTAGGTTTTGTACAGCACCTTTTTCCGACCAACAATCATTCCAATAGTTGTTATGTGAATCCCCCGGAGCGTATCACATGGACTCAATGGTTCCGGGCGGCCATGCCTAATTCGTGGTCAGGCGGCGCAAATCCAATGCACGAATCACCTCACTCTACAAATGCAGGCATCAAACTGATTGAATATCTATCCATGCTGGCGGCAGTCATATGCACATACATTGGAAAAGCATTTGACAAATATTCGCAACAATTGTCATTCTCGAATTGGATATTTGGCATATTGTTTCTCGCATTCATTGTTTTATTAATGTTTTATTTTGTTATTGGGCCCGCGACAGGCTACATTTTGTATAATCATGTCAATAATAATAGACGCAAGATTAAAGGTCGGCCCAACAGTGTTGGTAATCCTGGTCGATACACGAACAATCGTAGCAAGCCCATCGGGTCAAACGCAACGACATGCACGTCTCGAACATGAATGCCAAACTGTTGTCGGCCACTCGGCGCGGTTCAAGTGTCTGGCTGATCGCCATATCGTAACATTGCTTGTCTGGTCCGTGGCCGCTCATGGCCGGATGCAACGAGGCTCCGCCGGGCGCGAAAGCACCACTCTTAGCTTGATATTGGCCTTCAATGAGGCCCATGAATTCGGTCATACAATTTTTATGATAATAAGGCGGTCGGAATGTGTCGCCGGCCACCTCCCAACGCGGTGGAAATATCACAAAGTCCGCCAATGCAGTGCCCGGTCGCAAAGATGGTGCTGTCAAGACGGTGAAAATGGACGGATCAGGGTGATCAATAGTGACCGTGTTCATTGCGACAAACTTGCGTAGATCGTACTTGTAAGGCGCATAGTTGCCGAGCCACGCGGCCACATCATACGGCGTGTGCGGCTGATGTGTTTTGAACAATTGATTTTGGAATTTGTTGATGAAACGCCACGACGTTGATTGGGTGCGTCGGCAATCGGCATCAACGTGAGCCGTTGGCACCTGAAAATCACGTGCGTTCGCCAATCCGTTCGCACCGATCGGTCCCAGGTACGGGAGCTCAAAGTGTGAGCCAACAATCTCGAGCAAATAACCGCGAGCAGTGCACTTTGATTGCTGTGTACTGCATCCTTCACGGCATTTACTCTCAATATCAATGCTAAATTTCATGCCTTGCTGAATAACACATATCTCTTTGGGCTCAACACGCAGGCGCCCGAATTCTGTGGTGATAATCAACGGGCACCGTTGTGGTACCAGCAACATGTCCCCGTCAGAATTTTGCATACACGTTCTTTTGACGCTCATATCAAGTCCGAAACAATAGATATAGATGGCGACTGAGCCCGAACGCGATGCCACATCGCCCGAGTGGCCCAGCAAAGCTAGGCCATCGATGAAGTTGACCTCGCCAGCATGCGGACTCTCAAATGGCATCCAGCGTCGTTGATTGGGATCGGCTATTGCACTGTTGAAGTCCAAGCACTTGTTGCGTGTGTACGGTTGAAACGATCCGTGCTTGCAAGATGGTCGCACTCGATACAACCAGGATCGCCGCTGTGCCGCTCGTGGCGCAGTGAACGCTGTTCCCGACAATTGTTCGGCGTACAAATTGTTCGAACAACGTTGTGGATTCAGTTGACCAGGTGGCGGCAAATTGTGCACAAGTCCAATGCCAGGTTCGTGCACTTCCGATTCAAACTCGTTGCCAAATCCGTTCATATACACAAATTGTTTCTGCTGATTAGCCATTATGCAGCTTGCTTTTTAGTTTCTTGATCGTCCAGCGATCTAATAATGATAATAATGGTGACACTTGAACCAAACAGGTGTTGCTTTTTATGAATTGCTTGTTATGTAAATATATATTCTCTGCTATTAAATATGAATCTATAATTATGTGTTTGGAGGGCGTTCCTTATTGTCTCCCGTCTTACTTGGCCCTATTGTGACTATTGTGGCAATTGTGCCTGTGTTAGTATGCAGGTTGCTTCTAATAACACTGGCCGTTCAATCAGATGACAATCGGAACTTCAATCAATAACTCATTTCAGGCCGTTAGTTGTCAGTATCTGTATGTTTTAGTGTGACGTCACACAATTGGTAATAACTGTGCAAAAAATCTACCCTAAACATACTCTGACATAGAGATAATTAATTAATTATTCTCGCTGTTGTTAATTATTTACAACCAAAATGGAGCTCATAGTTAGAACAAGAATTTGTCATGAACAGTATTGATATATGCGTGCAATATGCTCGCCAATCGTCAGACTATTCCTCGACTGGTCGTGTTCTTCTGGCTCGTTACTATTGGTGGCTATTTACACTATCATGATTATTCACAACATTTACACACATACAAAAGCATGTATCAGCTTTCACAATCGTCGTCGATTACATTTTGTTTAATGCAGGTTTTCTTACATTCGATACTTTTTCTTGATAGACTGGAAATTCTTGCTTCTCTTATTTGCACATTTTTTGCGTTGATGTTGGTTTGTCAATCTGTCTCCGCAATATCTTCTCACTACGATATCAACAACAGGTGTATATTCGTGGCGACAAATACAGGTGTGGAGACGCAACGTGGTGATTACCGCTAGGATGGCAAGCACCCGTTTCGACCAATCACACTGTCTCGCCGACAGCCAGCTTGCTGAGAAGGCACCAACGAAGCGAATGTCGCACTTATAGGCTCACTCGCATCGATACTAGTGCGTCGGATCGATTGCTCGGTAGTAAAGACAACGATGCAACACATCGTTGTCTTAACCTAAACAAGCTCAACTGCGGATTGCCAATTGCAAGCTCAACCAGTTTTTTCTGCTACATCAAACACTCGCACTTGTTAGCCTGAGAATTAGGTTTGGCGTACGTTTCTCGCTCTTTTGTCAACTAACTCACTAGAGCTTTGTGCTAAATGATGGCTAGCACAAAGTTTAAGCTGTTGTAGGCGTGTTTTTGCAAACAGTCAGGTACTTGGTGATTGTGGTGATGCTCGTCAATGATGAGAGTGCTCACTACTCGGCTAATGCAATGTCGGTTTTGCCGTGTGGGTCTATCTCTGATGAATTTATGGCGCGACACTTGATTTTCTCTTTCAAAGTTCAACAATATTAGTATTTTGTGGCACACAAATACAGCGTTTATGCCGGCCGGAATATGCGAACTTCTTTTGCAATCAACAAACCATCACACCATGTGTTTGTTAACGTTAGTGAGTGTGTGTGTACGTAGTGACGCGAGCCAAGTGCTATCTAGCAATAGCATCATGCTATTACCACCAGTGTCTTATCTGTGGCTGACTGCATGTGTGTGTGTGTCTATTGATGACAACCGAGCAAGCGTATCATGACGAGCCTAGTATGAACCTTGGGGAGTTATTTATCGGGCCGTATCGCATACAACGATCGTTGTTTGGTATGGTATGGTCGTAGTCGTGGTCGTGGTCGTGGTTTCGTTCACGTTTACCGAGCTAAAGCATTCATTGGGCTACAGCTTCTTCAAGCTCATGCTTGTTTTTACCACTAACTACACCGACAGAACAAACAAGCGACGTGACACCGACGAGCGACAAAGATATCGACGATCGAGCGGTGCAATGCTGTTTGTGAGACTTATTGCGCAATTCCTATTCACATCAAGTAATTTATGACCAATTATAGGCGCCGCACAACATTCTGGTGCTTGTATTAGATTGACCGGCAGCCGGCACAAACATATGCAGCCACATCACTGTCATATATTTATTTGTGTATGTGAGCCGTCAATTTATTACACGCTTTATCAACTGCCGATTGTATCCATTCTGTCGGGAATATTTTCTGCTAAAGACGTAAAATTTTGCACGACATTTGATCAAATGGATACAGGCAAGCCACCAGCTATATTGCCGTAATTTGCGAGCGTGCACCTGTTGCGTCTATAAATTTCATGTTGTCACGAATTTCTTAATTCTAGTGCTGTCTGCTCGCTTGTTTGTTTCCATCTATTCTTGACAATCTAAACAACTTATCTGTCGTAATTGTACACCGCCATCGTTGTCTGTATTCCTCGACAGTGTGAACTATGTGCGCTGCAGGCTAAGTTGAAACAAAGCAAACAAGCACAATGATAAAACACAGTTACAATTAGAGAAAAACATGTGGCCACTCATTGTTACCACTCTTTTTATTACATGTGCATTCCAAAACATACTATGACAGAAATCAACACTTGTTTGTTGTTTCTGTTTCAATTTGTTCAATAGTTGCTTAACTCCGTCAACGGTCTGTTACAAAGTTTGTTTTCACGAGTTGATGCAATGCCTACGGATCGTATTTTCTCTTAAGTTTTTGCAATGAAGCGCCAGCGATATTGATTCTAAGTCATTCAGCATTGGTTCATAAGAGCGATCGATGGCCACCGAACAAGTTAAATTATAGACGGCGACGATGTTGACGATTGATTGCCTTTCATTTGGTTGGCACATAGCGGCGAATAGCAGTTTACTTTCTCTCACTTTGCTCGGCGACATGTTTGCCGAAATAAGAGGAAAATAAATACGGATGATCAAATTCAAACTTGAGAATCAATGAGCAACTAAGAGAGATACTCTAGCGTATCGAACTCTTATCTAATCGCATCGGTAGTCATAATTTTCTATCTCATTTCTGTCTACTTGGCCATCGAAAGGAAATCATTCGTCGTTAGTTCGTTCGCTCTTTAGTTCAACGTTTGCGGACAGAGTGCCATGCAGCGTGCCACCTGTTGTAGCGTGGCCAACGTTTTGCTATCTTCATGCACAAACTTACACACAACTACATATACCAATAGCCATTGCCAACACATTGCCATGGAACGTCGTCCATTGATTAGAAAGGTGAGCGTTCGAAGCCGCACTTGCCGCATCTTTGAAATTAGGCAATGCACATTGCCAATGCGCAAGGAGACTTAATAAATTGATCGCAGGTGGAATGTACCGGCACGTGGTCAGTATGTAAGCCATTCTTAATAGCAGTTAAATGTTACGCAGGCTGATCCACCAAATTAAAACGGCAATGCAACGATGTGACACTGTGAGTTACGCAATGCAATAGATCAAGTTCAAACGATAGAGATGGCAATCTAATGTAATAGAATGCATTCCTGTGTGAAAATTCTAGTGCACGACGAATACTCACTCGATTCAATTCAGACTCAACACTAGAATAAACAGAACAATTGTGATGTTTCAATTGGAATTTGTAGTCCCAGTAAAAATGAGATGCTTGTCAAGTGGAGCCCGAAATGCATTGTTCAAATGCACAGTCATGTGCTTTTATTTGTTGGGCCAATAAAGTCTCGGTCATCTTTCAATTAATGAATAGGAACGACTGTCAATCGTTCGCGAACTTCGGCGTGCTTCTTGAGAGATTGTTCCGACGCAAATCTAGATTTGACGAGGGACTTGGGCGCCAAATCGGCGAAAACGGGTATGTATGTGCCTTTGTTGGTGCGCAAATTGATCGCACGCACCAAGTCTCCGTACAATTCATTGAGTTTGGTCAAGAAACGTTGCATGTTGGCCTCCACCTCCTCGACAGGTTGACCCATGACTCCAATCTGGAACGATTCAGTGCAACTACGACCAGTTACATAAAAATTGGCCCGTCTAAATAGAACACGATTGAACTCTTTTTGCAGATCTCTTGCTCTTAGATTTATCATCATAGGAACCTTGCGCTCGCGCACCCAGAAACGTCGCCCCAAGCGGCGCGGTATTGGATTTAGTTTATCCATCATGAGAGGTGCATCAGCCAAAAATGTATCGTAGGCTTTTGAAAGACGATATAGCTGCTGATACGTTTTGTATTCTGTTTTAAATTCCTTGCTGGTGATCATTTTTGATATCATGAATCGTGTTTCTCGATTGAGCTTTGATGCAAAAAGTTGTTGGTAATAATCATAGGTATTTTGCAAATCTAGATCGCGATCACGATTGAATTGGATCTTTTCCACTTCGTCGTTCGGCTTTCGATGTTTGACAAATAGAACAATCTCACAGTCCTCGGGGTCCAGGTGTCGTCGCCAATGGTGCGGTAACGAAATAGTGTGTATGAACGAATGTCTATTGGTCGGCATCAATTTGAAAACAACATCAACGTAGATCGGATACGAATCCATGGGGTTCGTTTTACTTGCTGATAATAAATCGCGCTTTTCGGCACATGTTTTTTTCGAGGTCTTCACGTACTTCTTCAGTGCCTTGATGCCACGTGTCATTTGCTTCAACGATGTGTACGCCTTGCAGTCTTCGTCCATTTTGGAAGATAATATGTCCGATGTTACTATAAAAATCATCCAATTTAATCAAAGGGGGTGTTCATTACAAACAGCACGCTTGAATTCAACATTTAAGTGTCCACGCTTGCTCATGCTGCGTGGCAGGACGGTGCCTGAAGATTCCTGCAGCTTCTGAATATTTGAATTTAGCGCCTTCAACGCTTGTTGTTGACGCGCACTTAACCGCCACGACTGTTCAAACGTCAACAGGTGAACTTGCGGAAGATCCAATCCGATCGACCAAAAACATTGCCGCGATCAAATCAATAAACATGTCATTTACAAAGAATTTAGTTGAGGCCGAATGTGGAGGTCAAAATGCCCTTGTTTCGACTGCCCGACATCTTAATGCCCGCCAACCATTACCACCTGGAACCAGTGTCGCGGGACCTTCATACACCAGCCTAGCCAGTGACTTCTTGACGAATCATGTCCAGCAATTAGATAAGTCAAGTAAACAACTAAGCGACAATTTCAAGATTCATCAAGTTGGTGCTGCTTATGCGATCACCACTCCAGTAGTAGGTCAAATAGCAAATCAGTGGAACCATCAGTATGAGAATCAATGGGCAACCGAGTTTGTTCCCAACAAACAACTAGATGCTCTTGGCAACCAAATCATTGCAACGTCTTCATCTAAATCATCAATAGGTCTCAATCCGACCATTCAGAACTCTGCAACATCGACAAACGTGCTGGCCTCGCGATTGGCTAGCATGCGCCTAGCAGCCGCTAACGTTCAAGCACAGGATGTCGCACGAGAAGAGACAGCGTCCAGTCAATTAGAGGCCAAGGCCAAAATTGATATGGAAAGCAGTGACAAAACGCAAGCAGAAACCAAAACTTTCCAGCAACCAGAGCCAAAGCTTTTCCAAGAAGCAACTGCATTGACAGCAACTCAAACTGAAAAACTAAAATCGTCACGAGCAGACGATGAGCAAGATCTTGAATTCTGGCAAGATTTAGCATCTCAGCAGGGTATAGATCCTGATAATTGGTACAATACAGACTTTCTAACAAATACTGACGCCGACATCAATCGATCCAGAGGTTATGTGTTTGACGATACAAACCCATTCAAAGATCAACTCGAAGACCCTATGTCTGAAGGTCTCAAGCGACTGGAACAAGGTGACATACCATCGGCTGTGTTGCTGTTTGAAGCGGCTGTGCAACAGGATGCAACAAAATCGATTGCATGGAGATATCTAGGTAAAACTCAAGCTCAGAACGAGAATGATGTTATGGCCATCAAGGCATTAAAGCAATGTGTTGAGCTGGATGAGAATGACATGGATGCTCGAATGGCCTTGGCAGTGAGTCTCTCAAATGAAACGCAACACCGTCGAGCGTGTCAGGAATTGTATGCGTGGATCAAGCGTCATCCCAAATATCAACATTTGCTGACTGGGACTAATGCACTAATCTCGAAACAATCGGACAGCGAAGAAATGACAAAAGCATTCGGTGCTTTGTTCGTGGGCGACGAAGAGTACAATCAAATTTCAGACGTATTGGTAGAAGCGGCTCGTTTGTTCCCTAACAATCCCGATCCCGATGTACAATGCGCGTTGGGGGTCATATTTAACATGCGAGGTCAATACTCGAAAGCGGCAGATTGTTTCAAAGCTGCCTTGTCAGTTCAACCTAACGACAGCCTATTGTGGAATCGTCTAGGTGCCGTGCAAGCCAACGGGGCTCGCTCTGAAGAGGCTGTTAGTGCATACAAACAAGCATTGAAACTGTCGCCTGGTTTCTTGCGCTCACGATACAATTTGGCTATAAGCTGTATCAATCTAAACGCCTACAAAGAAGCGGCCGAGCAATTGGTGACGGTGTTAAACATTCAGGCTGCAGGCCGTGGTTTGCACAATTCCAAGGCGCGCAGTGTTACCTCCACGAATGTATGGAATACTCTCAGAACTGTAGCGACTCTCATGAATAGACCCGAAATATACACATATATAGACTCCCGTGATTTGGGAGCGCTCAACAAAGAATTTCCTACCCGATGTTGGCCAGAGGGATCGCCATCTCAATGCAAATCATGCGCTACACCGGGCTCGTCAACTAGTGTGCAAAGTTCTTGAAGAGCAATCGGTTGACTTTACATTTAAAGGGGGATATTTTTTTATCGATCGTATTAGCAATCCGTATTTCGTTTATCACTCAATGGCTCCAAAGGTTACTATGATGAAACACATTCCTGAACAAATACTTCAGTTATAAATTGATCATGTCTCAATTTTAGACCTAACAGATGCAATATATACTCACTGTGACCAATAAAAAGAAACGCTCTCTTATTTTGCAAAACTTAAGTGAGGTGTATTCTATTCTAATCTGATAGCGATTCTTTCATACATCAATTTATTCATCTCTCTCTCTCTCTCTCTCTTTCACTCTGGAAGCTGGTACTCATAAAGTTTCTGAAACAACTCTTTCAATGATTCATTTCAATGTGTTCTAGATTCTGAACGTCAATTCACGCTCGAGGTTCAAACAGGAAGCACAGCTAGTGGTACATTTTGGAAGAAGCAATTGGATCTTCGGGTATTAGATAGGCCGCCCAAGTCGGTTCGTCTTGACACAGATCTCACTGTTGGCCATTTAGCTTACAGACGGAGAAACCGAACAACAGTTGATAACTTGTTCATATTGAAACTGATTTTACGAGAGATTGAAACTATTCGAAAGATTTTCATTGTCGATTAGCGAAATATACCTGAATGTACATTGGGCGTGGGGCGTCACCATTTAGTGAGTCAGGTAGCAAATTGCCATCGTGTTAATGAACAGGGTGGGGAGTTTCACGGGAAACACAATTCTTTCACACAACAAACAGAATTTGCAATTTTTCACAATATTTACTGATTCTACTCTAATTTCACAAGAATCACAAATAAAATTGCCTCAAAATTTCATACAAAATTCCGCACCCTATTCATTATATGGAACAATCTGTAAATCAGCTGTGCACACTCACAACACTCGAACAGCTCAAGGCTCGTTCAGCGTACGAGCACTGTAAAGGGGGTCTCATACTAGCGCGCCATGATAGCTTGTAATGTTTGAATTTATCATATATGAATATTCGTAGTGACAATATGTCATAAATTAAATAAATTATAGAATTATTCAGATAAAATAATTTTGAAAATTATATGAATGAAATTTATTCCGCTTGCCCACCGCAGCGCATCAACTACTCTTGACGTACATATTTAAAACGTGAGCTCATTCTAGTTATCGCTTCTCGGCCTTATGGCTAAGATCAAAGTGTAGTATCTGTTCTTCCGTGCTTGACCGCACTGGATGGTACACATTGTGTACCCCTAGGTCAAATGTAATGTTTCCTGGGGGGCTCGATGGCTAGCTTGCCAGCCACCGATCCGCGGATCGCCTCTGCATTGCACTGAAGGCACTGCGCGGTCCACCCCTCCATATTTTCATATTTCTAGCACTGCTTATTGTGCACCATAAACCTGTACTTTTGTCCTGACGATTCTCGTCTAGAAACCCAATGGAATGAAGGTCATAATGCTGTTAGTATGACACATGGAAGTTTGTACACCAGCCCTGCCTGGAAAGCAGTGAATGCAATTGAAACTATTGTGGGTATAATAGTTAGAACCGTAGATGAAATAGAATCGAAGGAGTTTTCGTTTGAAAGGATCTTTGATGTCATTGACGTATTTGCGTCAAATGAAACAAGCGTTTCTTTTTAGCATAAAAATAAGAAAGTTACGGAAAAATTATCTCGAATACCTGTGTAGTGCAAGTCACAAGTTTTCGAGATTGAATTGGGTTATGCGTCGAACAAAGCTGTCATGCATGTGTTATGCATGACATAGCACACGAAAACATGAATTGGTAGTCTTAGCTGATCAAAGCTTCAGAAAGAAATTCCTTTCGTCTCGACCCGACTTGACTATCGTTTGAAGAGAAAAGAATGAACCATCACAAGATGACGAATTTTGGCCGTTATATTGTTCGGTCCTTGTTGTTGTTGTCAGTAAGTCGGTCAAGAAGTACAATCATATACACAGAATCAAAATAAAAAGAACATCGAATGGTTGTATAAGATTACTCTTTCTTTTGCCTTCGACTTCGCTCGGTTTCTTAGTTGTGCTTGTTTGACAAACCCTGTTTGACGACGAGTTTGTTCATCCAATGTAGCAACAATTGAACTCAATATTGGCTGTAGAAAATAGAAACCAACGATACAAACTTTACAGACACGCAAGCAACAAATTCTGAAAACTAAAATGAATAGCAATTACTTTTCATGGGCTACTTTTTCATTTGTTCACAGCTCCTTTTCTCCTACAACATCGACCTTAAAGGCAGTCAATCAAGAGATCGGATCCTTCGAATAACGAAATGATCGGTGAACGCTACAAATAAAGCCTTGGATAGGGCGTTGCTGTCAACATTCGTAGCAATCACCCGTCTTTTCACTTGAATTGCAGCGTCCCAATCGAACGTGATGTGCCGTTACCAATAATAGATGTTAGACAATTACGACTCACAAGTTATGGGTGCTGATCTAACGGGGTTTCTCCGACAAACGAATGAGCTGCCCTCACCTATCAGATTCATGCCTTGTCAATCGACAGCACTAGACTATGGTGCTGTTGTTTTTTGCCTGTAACTTGAAGATTTTAATCATCAACATTGATATTGTATGCTCTCAACTCTGGCCAGCGTCCAAAAGCAAGTTCGATGCAGCTGTAAAACGACGCGACTGGTTAATTTTGGCGTACACCATCATAGCAGGTATTTTAGAGTCGTACACACAGACGAGAGCCGGTTTTCCGATATCCTTTTCTAGCAGCCGCATTTGCTTGCAACAGGCTGGACATGAAGCAAAAAAGTCTTTGCTGATTATGGTTGAATCTTGAAGATGATTGCATCACACAGGGTCATCGTCTTACAATGGTGTGAGCCACCGCAAATGAATGCGCGCACTCAATTGACTTAGCTCTCAGTCATTTGGCATTGAATCACTTGCTTGCCAAATAATTCTCGCTCTCGGCAGAGAAATCTCATGAGTAGTCTAGGTGGGAATATATCAACAATGTTGTCTCAATGAGTTTTAACATAGAACATTGCATCATTGTTGCACCATATCACTTCACTTACGAGTGAACTATACATCATGCAGAAGCGTTTGTTTGTTACCATCGCCAACAGTAGAGAACAACCTGACGATGTACGTGAGGTAGCAAGGAATAGAAACTTGAGAAAACGCCGCCTACTATTGATCCAAATTCACGGCCAACTCTCGGTGGTTCGGTGTCTCACAGGCTAACCAAGACACCAGAGGGAAGGCTGAAGAAGGTGACCAAATGAGACAAGAGAAAAACTAGCATGAGGAACATGTACATCCGCATTACTCTGTTCTGTGGCTTCTGGCGGCGATGCACTCAACCGGATTCAAGAACTCCTTGACGAACCGTTGCACAGCTAGTTAGCTGTTCATGTTCGTTGGTTCGGCGTCTAGCCGCAAGTTTTTGGCCAGCATTCATTTAGCTGCCGCTACTCACAGTTCTTCAAAACATTCTCCTGAGACGACCACCAGCATCACTATTCCTATTCGCTGACCATCAGCACTACAACTTACAAGGCCAGTTTTCAAGCATAACTGTCTATGTATTGTTGTTAAGCTCTGATTCTTTTACACACTCACGCAATCCGGGTTTCAAGTGTATGCTCGGCATAATCTATTGGTGACATCGATACTCCTCTTTCAAGACATACACATACACACACAGGCACATTAGAGCGAATTGCATCGTTTGCTTATAAACTCAGTGCACCCAACTAACCAGCAGCGGCAACAACAATATCTTGTTGCTCACCATCAAACTTGTCACCCATAACATCGTTTTTTAGTTAGTTCCAACGTTCATTTAAAATAAACACGATCATATTCATCAGCCATTCGTTGCTGGCGTTACTGTTGTTCGCATACATCTATTATCATTCAAGTGATACGTCAACGAGTTGCAATTTCTCAACCGAGCGATATTTAATTTAATAAACACAATGTCAAGCACTACATATAATCTTCGCCGGTATTCGGCCTCGATCGAAGTCTCTCTGGTCCTGCTATTAGTTATCTCGCAATTGTGTTTGGCCACAAATACGCCAACCTCATCATCACAGGCACAATCATTGCCGCCTACACAATCAGGCGTCCCTAAATCATCGAATGCTGCTCAATTTCACCCGAATGCAGTGGCCAGCAGCGATACCGTCAACAATCATGCAGGTCGCCAGGGACGTTCTTCAAATAACGGTTCATCAGGACAGAATAATGCCGGTAGCAACAGCATCGAATCAAGCAAGTATCGATCAGAGCAGGAACGCAAACAAGTGATGGAATTTTTCACCACCAAAAACATCCTTAAGAGTCTCATTAAGCTCATGTGGGGCAATCAAGATGAAGTTGGCGCCACGTCACGCCAAGTATTATCAGTTTTGACCAAGGTACGGTACTGACTTAGTTGTTGCTGTAAAATGGTTGTTTCTGTTCTATACAAATATTTAATCGATAATTTACTGTTTTCATTCCAATGAATATGTTTGCCTTGATACAGGTCCTCGACATGCTCAAAGGAACCTTTGGTCAGAAGGCTCGCAGTGCTAGCGGACGTGGATTGCGCGACACAGTCGATGATGCTGCCAGTGCCGGTGTTTCCATGCTGCAAGGTTACGTCAAAGCAGTCATAACACCCGAGAATAAGTGCACACAGCGTTACCTTTGCCAGGCTAGCAAAGAAGCCGTCTCAGCCAATCGTGAGATTGGTTATTTTGTGTCACAAGTAGCCGGATACGCCACAAGTTACCTGTTGGACAGCCAAAAGTTAGCTCCGTTCCAGGCTAATTATGAGGCAACGAGACGTGGACGTAACATGGAAGACTGTGCTAACTTGTATCACGAATGCCGTGAAGAAAACTAACCTGTCACGGGCTAACTATTAGCTAGTCGGAATCGGTTTGCCCCTTGGTTCATGGATTGTATGAACTGCCCAGCAGTCAGTCGTGGTTAGTTTGTCAGTTCAGGCGAAAATTCAATAGTATATAGTAATTTATTCCCAATCAATTATTTATGCACCATACACACTCAATCATCATGATATGAGTATCTCATTTCCTTCCTCACTCGTCGAGTGTTCTCAGATTTTTGGGACCAGAGACTCACTAGTGATCAGTAATAACATGACCGCACAATCAATCAAGATCGAGTTTTGTTTTGTCCCACACAAGATGCAAAAGTATAAACAAATAAAGCTGAGAGATTTTTGTTGAAAATTTTATTGAGATCAATATGAAATTTTTCTATCAGTGGAACCAAATTTTCTTGGATGACTAGTATTTGTTTAGCATAGATGTTGATTGCATATTCAAACCTCTGAACTGGAACATTCAGGCGGTACGTCGTCCAGGATTTCAATCGCCCTTCGATGGTGCTGATCAACAATCATTTCAGAGTCAGCGTCGGCAGCCCATTGGCTGAAACGAAATCTATGCCAAAATATTGCCCTCTCATTTATCCACTTTTTTCTTATTCGTTTGAGGTCCATAAAGTCGCCTGAGTTCATAACAGTTTCGAGATCGTCGACGAGCGTCGACCATAACGTTAAATTAGCGAAATTATCTATATACTCGAGTTGGTCCATTAGGAAAGTGACTCTGTCCACAGTGGATAAGCTAACATTCTGCTGCATTAACTTCAATAGAATCTCGTTCGATGGATCTAAACGTGTAAGACCCCTCCACAAAGTCTTGATCGGTTCTTCGGTAGCCACAGTATTTACATCGACCGAATCAACGATCGGATCATATTTGATATCTTCACCGATATCACCATCAACCGCCATCGGTTCTGCAGCGTCATTTTCGGGTGTGGAAATCACGCATCGTCCCATATCGTCACCTTGATTTCTAAGAGACTCGTAAAGGCACAAATATCCGGTGAGATTATCTGGGTTATTCTTAATAAACTTGAGGATCACATCACCCGCGTCGTCGAACATTGAATGATCATATTGCATATGTAATAAGCAGCGCAGAAAGAAGTCATGATTATACTTTGTACGCGACAATACAGCGCTCAGATTTTGAATCACACCTTGCATTGTTGATTTACGATCGGGATCGATCTGACGTGTCTCAAGCCAATTGAGGTAATGAAGGTAAGCCTCGTAGCAGCTGATTGAGTTCATAACTATAGCCAAGAATTTGTGCTTCTTAAATCTCATGTAGCGAGACCTTTCGTCAAAAAATTCACGAGCCTCACGAAGGTGGTTGTTGCGGATGAGGTAAGCCAAACATTCGAGAAATGCATCGGGTTTGTTGAGTTCCAACGCACGTATGGTCATTTCGTATTGCGATAACAGAGTCGGATGAATGGCATCTTTTCCGCTGGCTTCAATCATGAGAAAGCCACATCTGAAAACGATGTATGGGCACACCATTTTATCCATTGAAACAACATTGAGCATATTATAACAATCTTGATAACGATGTGAGGCGAAATTCTTGGCATTTAATTCGAGGTAAGTGTTTCGATCGAGGATTCGGTATAATGGTCTTACTGAGGGCGTCGAAAGACATGCAGTCCGGCGTGTCTCTTTGAATTTCTTTTTCGCCATTGTGATTTTCTATATACTATTATATTCGTCATTTGGATCTTTGGAACGCAATTCAAATTAAATTAACTCCATGCTCCTAACATTCTTGGAAGCGCCATCAATGAAATGCTGAACACAAATCCAAAACATTCTTAATCTTTGCCATGTCCACAGAGACGCACATGTGTATAAGGGTGTGTCCGAGACTGGCGCGCCTACTCTGTTTTGTGTGTGCATCTTTGTGCGCGGATTTTCACGCAAGGAACTGAAAAAATAAATTATTATAACTTCCCAACATTTGATTTTTATCCGATCATATTAATTATCTGCACGATACTTTAGTTGTCATCACTTACGGATAGTGGCCAACTCATTCACTGGTTACTGATGAAACAAAGGGGATCAATAACCAGAAATCTATGTCCATAAGTGATATGGGATCAGCTGATCAGTGATATCATGAAATATAAACGGAGTATTCCAATCTCCAAGGCACACTAAATTATTTACCAATTACAACTCAAGATGCCGACTGTCATATTATTCGATGTATCTCTTTCCATGAGTCGGTGGGCTGGCGTCGGGGAACGCAACGGTTACGTTAAAATCAAATCTTTGGCTAATCAGGGTGTCTCTACCTTGGTCGATTACATTGGCGATAATGCCCGATACGAATATGTCGCTGTGATGGTTTTTTCGGCTTTATGGGAGATAACGAGCCAGTTTTCACGTGACCATCTAGAAATTAAGAGGGACCTTCCTTACACTGAAACATACGACAAAACTAACATTGTGAATGCATTACAAGGTGTCCTGAGTTTGAATTTAAGTGAATGGTCTCAACTTGGCCCTATCAATCTTATTATTGTGACAGACGGCCAAATATTCAAACCAAATGGAGAGTTGAGTAGCAATGACGACGACTCAAGTCCAATTGCATCCAATAGCGAAGAAAACTATGACAATGACATCGATATTCAATCATTGAATGGAGCGTTCAAGTTCCCGTGTAGATTGCAAGTCGTGTGCCTGTCATCTCCGTTCTCTCCTAGCCTTCTTTATGCCCTCCCTTTTTACAAAAAACTCATATCTGTCGTGTGTAAGCAATCGTCGTGGCGAGATTCTCAAATTTGGATTCCTGATGAACTGACCCTTGATGCCGTACAACGATTGTTTAGAACAATGGCAGAAAAGTTCTACGAGCCATACAATGTCACAATCTCATGCGGTCGTCTTTCATCATCCGCCATGTTAGCTCCAAAACTCGAATTAGTTGTGCCCTCGACTTTCCCAACATCTATCACACAAACGGTGAATAACTGTCGCGACATAACAATATGTGGATTTGTTTCGATCAACGACATCTCGAGTCCAGCCTCAGTGTCACGCCACTCTGTGTATCCTACGTATAGTGCCAAGCACGACGAAACCGAGAAAGCTCGCCAAATACTATCTCGAGAGTTTTCTGCCCTGCCTGAAAACGTGTCCTCATCAAAAAGTAGTCAATATCACTTTAACAGACGCCAAAAATTGGATGAGGAATCCGAATATCCGTCGTTTTGTGCGATGTTGCACAATGTGTTGAAAAGTGAAAACATGGTGGCCTTGTGCCGTATATGTGAGCCAGATCGATATGGTATGCTCTATGCATGGAATGACAACAAAAAAAAATCTAATCTAATGTTGTCGGTCTTTCTACCAGGACCAAATCCTGTTCCTTGGTTGCCTCCCTTAGATTCATTAGGTATACCGGACGGACTTACAACGTCAGAAGTTTTCACCGATGAAAGTACCCGAGATAAGCACGATCTCAAAAGTTATTCATCTAATTGTGTCATGTGGCTCGAAATAGGTGCGTTACAATCGGATGTACAAAAAATGTTACGACACGCGCGACGCTTGCCTGATAAGAATCCTCACTTTTTTAAAGAACTCAATCGCTTACGACGTGCTGCATTGTCTTACGGCTACTATGGTTTTATCAGCTCCATGGCTGACATAATTGATCGCGAAAGACTGATGATGAGTGCTCAAGAAAATCCTAATCACGAGGCTATCTCCCAATTGGATCATGCGGCCACAAGTTTGAGACAATCGCTCCAACTATCTGACAGTTACGAAGCAATTATAGCACCTTGTCCGCCAATTACCTCTGGTTGAATAAAAACATAGTGCATGCTGTAATAAAAATTTCCATCATATTCACTAAGAAGTCGATGTACCAAGGGTCGAGAGCACTTTTTAGTAGTAATATATTTACTGTATATGTATATAGGATGGAACTATTTATTCCCACGATAGATGTTCCTTCAAACCCTCACACATTGCAATTGAATTTTAGGAATTTTTGAATCAATCATGATAACACAATAATATATGCCAAATTGATACAAAATCATGTTTTCATTAAGGGCTACATTTTTGTCGGTGCTCCACGAAAGCCTTGAATCGGGCCATAGGTTCCTTGTTAACTCGGTCGTAAGAAGGCAAAGCTTTCTTAACACGCTCTTGATATTCAACAATGGTTTTGAAACTTGATAGATCATAATGACATCCTTCGCTCAACGTTAAACTACAAACTATCGAAATATCAGCCAATGTAAGTGTGTCGCCGGCTGCAAATTGATGCTTTTCCAGAGCAAGAGTCAATAATCTGAGAGCCTCTAGGAATTTTTTCTCGTTGTTAGCGTCCAATATACGTTTGCCTTCTAGTCTGGGACGCAGATATTCACTTTGAGTTTTGAACAATGTCCCCAAATCAAAATAGAGCATATGGTCGACACGTGCCCTCAATTTAGGTTCCTCTGGATACAAAGGATCACCTTTCTTGTATTTATGCACCAAGTATGCCATGATGGCTCTGCTTTCCCACAGAATAAGGTCGCCGTCAACAAGGGTAGGTACACAATGCTGTGGATTGATCTTGACGAAATCCTCGTTCAATTGTTCACCCTTGAAAAGGTTGACGTATTTCTTGTTTAGTTCTGCACCAACCAGATCGGCCACTAATTCAACAGCTCGGCAAGGGGGACTCTCCGGCATATAGTAGAAATCCATCTTCTCCACCAAATCAATACTTGAAGCAAACACTTGGTTGACGGGATTTTTGAATCAGACGGCGATAGGAATGTTTTGAGTACTTAAAACAGGTGCCACCACTATTTCATCAATTCCAACGACGAACGCTTGTGAAGGGCGCGTGAAATACTTGTATTGATCATAGCTAATTCAGCTCTAAGTACATGAGCTACTGGATTTCGTCAAGACCGACTTGCAAGCCTAGAGCTGGCGTTTTATGAGCTAACAGTCGGAAAGCAGGCGCGCACATGTGTGAGAGGTGTGTCAGACGCCTACTATCACGCCTACCTTCAAAATCATGTGTTTTCGGTGAAATCTTCATGAGCGAACTCAGATTAATCCGCATTTCGAAATTAATCATTGTGTTATGATACTAAACCCTAGAGTATCGTATTATTGATAGTCTCCAAATCGATATCGTGTGATTCTTATTCACCTATCAAACCTGAATTGATATTATTGTTTACCACGTGGATTAGTATTCTTCAATTCGTCTATCGACTACTACTTGATTGAAAACCCTCCATTAAGCACACCAAAATGAAGACTCGCTTTTCCACCCTCGATATTGTGACTATTTTGCCCGAGTTGAGAGCCAAGATATGTGACGGTTGGCGTTTGAACCAAGTATACGATAGTGATCCCAAGACATATATATTTAAATTGAACAAAACGCTTGTGCAAATGCGAAGTGAAAATGATGATATCACTGAAGAGGATGTTGACGCTAACAAATTGTTTTTGATCATCGAGTCTGGGCAACGCATCCACACAACTGACTTTGACTGGCCGAAGGGACATATTCCAAACGGATTCGCTTTGAAACTTAGAAAACATCTGAGGAACAAACGCGTCACTTCTATCGAACAAATGGGCATCGACCGATTGATCGATATACAATTCGGATCAGGCGAAGCTGCTTATCACGTTATCGTTGAACTTTATGATAAGGGTAATCTCATTCTAACCGATTGCAATTACATCATTCTGAATATATTGCGCCGTCGTAAACCCACCGATTCTGTGGTAACAAAAGTAGAGCCCAGAGGTCCCAAGTCCGGACCTAAGGCAAAATATCATCAGAATCAACACAAAGAAGAGCAGACTTTGAACAAATCAGAAGCCGCTGTGAATGATAATGATAGTGAGAACTTCCGTGTCGGTCAGCGCTACCCTACAGCAAATATTCGCAAGTCAGAGGACATAGAACAATTGACCGTTGACAAGCTCAAAGAATTAGTTGCTAACTCTACTTCTGTGCTAGACAGTCGCAAAACCAAGAATATTAAAAACAAGCTTAGCAATAATTCACAAGAAGTATGCCTTCGTAATCTATTGATGCCCTTGGTCAATTATGGAGCAGCTTTGCTCGAGTATAGTCTTGCGCGCGTATTTGCCGGAGAATTGAATGGGAAAAAGTGCACTATATCTATACCAATTGGCAAAGATGGTCGTTTTGATAGTGACCGAGTTACGTTAGTAGCTCAGAAAATTCGCCAAGCTCTCGATGATATTGAGACAAAATTTAATCAGGCTCGAATCTCACCCGTCAATCCCGGATACATCGTTCAGAAAATTCAATCGACTCAATTGAAGGAAACATCTAATCAGCCTAATGGACCTGAAGCAACGCGCCAGATTATGACTAACATCGATTTCTATCCAATCTTGGAATGCGCACAGCACAAATGCGCAGAAGATCGAGAGAAATTTATAATCAAAGAGTTCGAATCATTTGATAAGGCTGTAGACTCGTATTATACCAGTGTCGAGAGTCAAAAGATTGATGGCCGAGCTTTGACTGCTGAAAAAGAGGCATACAAGCGTGTGGAACACGTCAAACTCGACCACCAGAGGCGCCTCGATGACTTGAACAAAGCACAGAAAGAAGATGAAGATCGTGCGCGCCTAATCGAATACAATTGCGACAAGGTTGAAAAAGCCTTGCTTGTAATGAGAAGTCTTATAGCCAATCAGATGTCGTGGACAGACATTGAACGCACCATAAAAGAAGCCAAAGACAAAGGTGATCCTATAGCGAGTCTAATCGAGGACAAAGTCAAGTTCGATAGAAATCAATTTACCATGCGCCTGTCAAATCCATACTCCGAATCACAATCGTCAGACAATGACACTAACAGCGACGACGACGAGAGCGCTGCCAATCATTTAAGAAAACAAAGGACTAAGAGTTCTTTAACAAAGGAACAAACTAAACTGGTGGATATCGATATAAGTTTATCGGCGTACGCTAATGCTCGGAATTACTTTGATCGACGCCGTTTCGCTGTGCAAAAAGAACGTAAGACTATAGACCAATCCAAAATGGCATTCAAGAATGTAGAGCGTCAAGTGAGGCAAAAACTCAAAGAAGTTGTGATTAAGAACAATATCATCAAATCTCGCCGCCGTTATTGGTTCGAGCAATTCTATTGGTTTCTATCGTCAGACGGTTATTTGGTAGTTGCTGGTCGTGACGCTGAGCAAAACGAAACTCTAGTCAAGGTGAGTTACAGAATCTCATTTTGGAGCGACAATACGCATCATAGATGTTATCTTCGTAACAAAACTTTTAACTTCTTTTTTTTGAATCCCTTTCACACTGCAGCGTTACATGAAGCCGAACGACATTTATGTACACGCTGATTTGCACGGCGCGTCATCTGTTGTTATCAAAAACATGTCCATCACGGGCGCAATTCCCCCGAAGACCCTCGTCGAAGCTGGCACGATGGCCGTTTGTTATTCTAGTGCGTGGGAAGCGAAAATAGCGACCACCTCTTGGTGGGTTTATCCGAATCAGGTATCAAAAACAGCCCCCGCTGGCGAGTATCTTACAATGGGTGCATTCGTGATTCGTGGAAAGAAAAACTTTCTGCCTCTATCTACGCTCGTATTGGGCTTTGGTTTCTTGTTTAAGCTGGAAGACTCATGCATTGAGCGTCGAGTCAAAGAGCGATTGCGTCGTGAAGCTCTAGCATTACAGGAAACTTCAGTCAACCAAGAGCAACAAAAAGCAAGCGCTGGAAAAAATTCAAACGACTCTAAAAGACTCGGCTTGATTAGCCACAGTGACAACAATGGCGAGATAACTGTGATTCAATCCTCACCAACTAAAACAGCCAAGGAACCGAGGCGAGGAAAAGTGATCAATGGACCATCAGGCATACCAGACCAACCTGGTAGCAATACACTGAAGAAAGATGATGAAGATGATGGTGATTCAGTTAGCATCAGCGATTCCGATTCAAACAAAGACGATTCTGCTGATAAAGATCACCGCTCCAAGGATCGGAATGACAAGCCAGATTTCAACGAAAGCCAAGTCGACGATCGCAATCCAAGTGATTCAGAAGAAGACGATAGAGAAATCGGCGATTCTCGCGAACATCGTCTAATTGATTCTCTGACAAGCTGCCCCACTAGCGATGATAGGCTTATGTATGCCATACCTATGTGCGGTCCCTACTCAGCGTTGCAATCGTTCAAATATAAAGTCAAAGTCATTCCGGGTACAAGTAAGCGCGGCAAAGCGGCCAAGGCGAGTCTAGCTATTTTCCTATTGGACAAAACTGCTACACAACATGAGAAAGATCTGCTCAAGACGTGCAAAGACCAAGATTACGCACGAAATCTTCCCAACAAAGTCAAAATATCATCGCAAAACTTGCGAGCGGCCACCAAGAAGAAAAAACCCAAGAAATCAGAGGTTCGAATTCAGACATTTTGAGCTTCTATGTAATGCGCGCTTAGCTGCGTCGGCATATCGATTGTTGTAATAAAATGATCCTATTTATTGGATTTCTCCCCATCTCAGTATGCTTTAAATCCTCGAGTGCGTGTGCAAACACGCATAACAGCATATTTAGAATATCAGACTTAACTGGGTCATTCGTGGCGCCATTCTAGATCACTAAATGCGTTGAGCACTCAAAACTTATTCCTGCGAGGATTCGTAGAATATTTCTTTTTATCCTTCGATGCATGAGATGTTTGAATTGTTATTGTCTCAATAGTGTGCGTCATATCGGTGTTCAGACATATCAATGACCCATGCTAATCGATTAGTGGCTTTGGAACTCAAAGACCCCATGTTGTGGCATGGGAGCAAAGTCGATGGAGCGGAACACGACATAATAAAATGTAGAGCTGTTCAAATTACTCGAATTGGACAAGAAATGGACAGCCTTAACTAGGCCTCTCATTCGAGAGGCTACCGAAAAATGAACTAGGAAGAACTATTTTATCAACACAAACGGAACATTAATGATATTGTGAGCATTCACCTGAGTGTGAATGCTTTCGTCGAAAAATATGTAAAATCTAAAAAATTGCCTGTTTATTCGTTGCTGTCTGACTGTTTTCGTAGTTGTAGATTGCATTTTGTCTCTGTTATTTGTTTTGCAAGTATAAAAGTCACAGTGTTGAGTTGTTTTTCGGCAAGGCGCGTTTTCAACATCGATAGTTTTCAGTAGCCTGGGATATAAAGGAGGGAAGGGTTCTTGTTGTGCATTGTTTTTCAAAACAAACACTAGTACGTTGCGTAACATTGTATTTAACGGTATTCGTAGCTTAGGAAGGTGAATCGCCTGATAAGAACCGACTCATACACTGACAAACAAATCATCGTACGTCTATGTGTATTTTTGGTAACATTGAGGTGAAGATAGACTCTCATTCACCGTCAATATAGTTCGTCTGTAGTCATAAATGATCGTCTGGAGTTGTTATAGAGCAAATCATGATATCACAACGCCGACAAGAAGTGAAATAGGAAGTAAAAGGAGAAACAACGATCGAGAGCTTTGTGTGCGCGAACTTCAACATTAACGTGAGAAGGGATAACATTTATGGCGAGCCCCAGGCAAACGAATGCACACACGCTTAAACTTATACACACCCACAGTCATGTACACGGATTGAACGTCACAACGGAATAGCTTGGCGTGCTAAGCTTTCCAAGATAGACCATTTATAGTGACCCTGGACACGGTTGCAATAGTGTGTGCATGTATGTGTGTGACTATACAAATGCTCGACTCTGCTTCATGGTCCTCAGAATACAAAAATCGCGTAAGAGTATATCAGCGAATGTGTGGAGGTACCAGTGACATTTGTGCCATTCGTGAGACATAGGGCTTATTCCAGGATGCCGGGGGCTTGGCTCGATGCTTTGCCAATATTGTTAAGCCAGATGTCGGACGTCACCTCGCAGAATTAAAGTTGCAGGAAAAAATAAAATCTGTGTTGAGAAATTACGTGAGTGTTTGCTGGTCAGCTAGCAGAGATACGGCTACGCGGAACATGGTGCCGCCACGCTGCTTGAAAAGCTCTAAGTGCTAACTAGGACGATAGGATCCCCATTATTGCTGGTAGTGGTGGCATTATTGTTGTTGCTGCTACTACCGCTGGAGCTGCTACTGGCACTGCTGCTACTACTCGTTGTAGCATTATTAGGACTTGTGTAACAATTGATAAGTTGGGGGTGCTCATCGCTATATGTCCAAAATGACGCGGGCTGCTTTCTCTGAATTGAAGCGCTATTGAGATTGGTCTGTGGGACTTTACTCGACAGACGGTTGATTTCTTGAAATTGGTGTTCGCTACTCGCCATAATCGGGTCGATCATTGTCGACAAATCGTCAACGACACAAGTGTTAAGTTCATCAGATGATGGTTGACTCAAAAGAGCGTCTCCCCCAGCTTGTTGCTGCTGCATCATAATTAGCATCATAAGAAAGCGCTGTCCCTCTTTGTCAAGCTCAACATCAATAGGCAAAGGGTCAGTACCGAGTGATCGCTGCTCGTCACCAGGTGCTGACGGACAGAGCGGCGTTTCAGGCTCAATCAGAAGATCATCGAAAGTATTGTCAGCTGGTGTCAAGCTAGTGGCTGATAAGTTCCATGGTAATGAAGCATTATCATCAAAATGATTGGCCTCATTGCCACCCGCAGGTTTCAATTGTTGTTGCTGGCTCATAGTCGGAGCTTGATTCATGACGCCCATTTCGTTGTCGATATCAATCAAATTGAATTGTCTGCCGAAATCGATTCTTTCTTGTCGTTCATTGTGGTCTGATGTGTTGTTGTTGCCGGTCAATGCTGACCAATTGTTTTGCATATCTTTCAAGATATTCGACATCAAGATTAGTTCCTCATTGCTTGATGATGTTACATCACGTTGTTGCTGATGGTGGCCACGGTGCTCGTGTCCAATAGGAGGTTGGGTCAGCGAATTAACAGACCATTGCTGTGTAGAATTATCCATACTGAATTCATCATCCATTAGGTTGCCATTCGTTGAGACGGCCATTCGTGGCTGAGATCCTGGCGTCGAACGGGTCGATGAATTCAAGAATGATTGATCAAATTCAGACATATAATCTGTAGAGATTGATGACCTAACCTCTTTAGAGTGAGGATACATAACAATCGGAGACAATGAGCGTGGCGCTGCTGTCGTTTTTGACGCTCTTGGCATGATTGGTGAGCACGTATTCCCCGACAAAGTCTTGATCCCATTGTTACCTGATTGCAATTGCTGCTGAGCACCTGAAATCAATAGTGAAGGTGATACCGAGGTGTTACCTGATCGCAGCTTGGTCGAGCCGAACTTTGTTTGAGCAAACATGCCAGCAGTGAACACAAGTGGAGAGGATCCTTTAGCTTGTAATTGTGATATCTGACCATCAGGAACATCATTAACTGTAGCGGTGTCACGTGACAAGCGTAGGTGAGACAAGTTGTTGGTTATATCATTGGTCAACTGAATCAAGCTTGACGCTCGATCGCGCGTGGTTTTAGTGAACATCGATCTGGCTGTCAGAGACGAAGGCGATGATGGCGATATCGACGAGTTAGAAGAAGACGGAGATTTGGTTATTGGGACACCTGACGGGGCTTCATTGTGAAAATAAGGCTCGGAATTGTCGCGCCCATCAAATTGTCCAGAAGTCAAGTCGACGTCAGCAGCCAGAGACCATGGATGATTGGCCATGAAATCCGATTGCCCACTCTCAGCAATGCTTGAGGCCACATTTGGCATTCGGATTCCATCAGCGGAGCGATATGTTAGGGACGAACTTGAAGAGGATGCCATGGAGCCCGAGGACGAGGCGACCACTGCTGAAGATAATGGCGATGACGATGATAACGGTGATGATGAGGGAGACGATGCCACTATATTTGACATCAATTCATAATTGTTGAGCTGTTGTGATTGGGAAATATCTGGCTGAGGAGATGAAGGTTTGGCGGCATTGGTCAAGGCAGTTTGGGATGCTTCTGCAATGGCTGGTGATACTGCCGCTAATTCGGCTGAGGCGGATGGTGTTGCGGACGAGGAGTTGTTATTGTTCGTGGGGTTTACAGCGGAGGCAGAGGCAGAATAGAGTATAGTCAGATTAGAGCGCTCATTTAACTTGTAACTGACCTCACCGGGATCGATCCATAACGACAAGTCGTCGGGCAGATTGTCTTTGATATCACAAAATTGCACGCCCGATGCTTGGCACGCTGTCTCAAATATACGATCCATTGGTGGCGCAGTTTTGAGGCATCGGTAACCGGAACCTCGTTGGGGTCTGTCAGCGTACCAATGCCCCGAAAACTTAGCTATGATGGCGCGCTCAAGTTCATCACCAAATTGGTTTACACGACGGCGTGGTAATTTGTTGTATAGGAACGATAGGATGAAGTTGAGAGCAACTTGAATTTCCACATGCATCTTTTATCGAATTTTTCCTGAGAAGAACAGGTATAATGTTTCCAATCCTCAATTATATATGATCTACCTCAAGTGAGATAGTCAAGTAGGGTGAATAGCGTAGAATCAAATGGAGACGCAAGAATTCGACCTTCCAGCACTTATTTCGAATCAGTCAGATTAATGTAAGAGTCGTTGTCTGTCAGGAACGTGTCCGATGATTGTTCGGGATCCTCACTTTTCAATAAATTGTGTGTATGTGTCTGTTATTTGATTAGATGTGGTATTGTTTTTGTTGCCGTGTCTAACAGAAGTTGTGTGCATTCATGAGAGTTCCAGATAGTCTGGTTCGTAATATCTACAACAATGACTCTCACGTACACAGAAACAGAATGGGGGGTGACGTAAGATGACGCAAACTATCAACTGCCGCTGTCACTCAATCTCACTTAAATGATAATGGATCTCAGATGAGCTAGCTAGATTCACTCGATTAGGTTAGTTTTTGGAGGCTAATCTTAGGCGTTTTCTCCTTTCGGTATAGGCTTTCTGTGTGCTTTGTATATATCACGCGAATGCTAGCAAAATTGATCTGCGACCTTTCAATCAAGTATCAGTCAAACTATCTCTTGTATTCTTTGTATTGTCAAAAGGCGAAATGAAAATGATGAGATATAATTTTGTATTCAAGTGTAAGCGTTTGTCTGTGTGTGGTTATATGAGATTTCAGCTCGCACTGGAATGTTGTGGCACCTATGGTTGCTGGCATTGAACATGGCACTTTTCCATGGCTGTTGTAGTAAGTTTCTGTTTACAAAGTCACAAATGATGTGGATGATTGCGTTGTTGATATTGATATTGTCGAGTATCAATCAATGAGATAAATTCGGGGCCCTTTTGGTTTCCCGTTGAAGGCTGTACACGTTGTCGACGTGTGCGTGCGTCTGAATGTATACATGTATTTGAGTTCGTGTGCTTGTGTCCAGCGCCTGCATTGAGGTCTACTGTTGTGTATTTTTATTCTTGTATCATTTGATCAGATCTTTTTTCACGTTGTTGTTCATTCGTCATGTATGAGGGTATCTGAGTGTCTATATGTCCTTGCTGTTATGTCTAATCATGAGCTCCTTGATTGTTCGTATGATGATGTTGTCGATGTCTAAAAGAACATATAGACCGATGATGTTGTTTTCGGAGGAAATATTGTCGGTATGTGTGATCACAATTGTGTGTGTTTTGTGTCGTCTCGTCTCGATGATGATTGGCCTCAGCCTACATTCGACGAGCGCACAAGAATGCACTCAGACAATTTTCATGTACAATTGCCTGACTGTGGGCCCTTGTACACGCATATGTACACAAACACACACACAGACACACGTACGTACAAACACAAATTGATCGACGGATGTTTCGCTACGATGATGGTGTGATCGTGGTGGTGATCGCTCGACCACTGACGATCTTCCGACAATATAAACATAGATTAGACCCTGTGTGTTTGTGTCTGTGAGTGTGTGTCAGATGCTCGAACGAACGGTGTGTGAGTGTGCGTGTGTTAAAGGCTGACTGTTGTGACTGTGTGTTGACTACGAGTGGCTGTGGATCGGCAACAACGAGCTAACTCGCGCAATTGGACACAGAGCGCGCAAGAGAGCGAGCGAACAGCTGAACGTTGCTTGGCTAACTCTGGCATTCAAAGACTATACGAACGTACACACACACAGTCAGACACGCAAGCGAGAGAACAAGCAGACACGCACACGTTCGGTGTTCACTCACGACATAAATGTACGGCGCAACACAGCTTAGCAGGCAGGCGGCACTAACACGGAGACCGTAAGTGCAGCAGTACTGCGGCGTTCTCTTGGCGCACCAGATGCTCTAACTGCAGTCAGAAAGTTTGTTTCACCGACCGATTGACTGACTGACAGGCGGCGACAGCAGCAGCGGCAATAGTAAGCCTGCTGACTTTCAGACTGGAAAAATCGGCTGGCAAGACTAACAGACCTAGTGGCACACAAATGCTATCGTCAACGCTCACAAACTCCAGCAGCAGAACAGCAACAACAATATCGCCAGTAGCGCCTGAAATAACGCCGACGACAACAACGTTCACGAGCTTGCTGAACGAGTGAAAAGACGCGTCACCACCACACAGACGCCTTTTGCCAATTCGCTAGCTGGCTCTTTCTCTCTCTCTCTCTCGCTTTCAATCGCACTAGACTTTTGTATGAGCTGCTTTCGTTGTGATACGAGTTAGAGGACACAGCACATTCACTCACATAGCCACACAAACACTCGCCTAGCAATGCGATACGCCGACTTTCAAAGCGTTGTGTACAAATTGGCAGTAACACTTAACAGTGCTCACACTTTCATGTCCACAAGCACTCGCAGCAATGAAGCACTCACGTAAATGTGTGCCAACTGTCAGAGTAGTGCATGCTGCGGTTTAGCGTTACGTGCCAAGCCATTTGTGTGAGCCGCTAGTCGGGCTAGCTTGGCAGTGGTAAGCAGTGCATTGTGTTTGTGTATAGTAGATTGTCGGCGTGTGTTTGTGTACCCACAATCACAATCTCTGGGATAATATGTGCTTGTGTGTAACAAAAGAGCGGGGTTGCTGCTGTAACATAGCCACGAAGTCATTTGCAACGAAGCTAGCTGCTGCAGAGAGTCGCTGCTGCTACAAAAGAGCAAACAGGCACGTCACGTGACGCACAGGCTAAAGCGAGAACACGCGTGTTGTGACGCACCCTCACGAATGTCGTGCGAGTATCCGTTCTCAAATGACACAAGTCTGTGTGTGTGCTCTTTTGTAGCTGTGTGCTAGTTATGTGTAGACCAAAATAGTTTGTAGTCCGTTGTCATCAAGTCGTTCGTACCGTACAAATACACACTGGATGTGAGTGTGTCGTGAGTCAACGATTGACGCAGTTGTATTCTCTTTCTCATTTTGGAGCATTTGTACTTTCGCTAAAGGAGGCGAGAGAGCAGACTTCAACGAACATATGTGCACTGAGGTGTCACTCGATTAAGTTTGCTTCTCCAGCAAACGCACCGCCACTAAATCGAACCGTTACCAAATAGCGTCTGTTCAAATGGGCGTGGCAGACGAACAATATCACCCACAAAAACTCCTCAATTGGCGTGCGCTGGCCAGCTCAGCTGCTAGCAAGCTCGTTGTATGTGTGTGTATTTGTGTGTTTATGAGGCACTATTGGATGTTCGAATACTGCTGCTGTTGCTCTTAGTGCAGTCTTAAGTACGCAATTTTGATCATGATCTCCAACTGCAGCTATAGCAAGCGCCCAAATGTTTAATAGGGAAAACATTGAATAACACTAACACTTGTAGGTGCGATAATTTGAACCTAAGACTCGAGTCGACTGACAACTGACTCGTTTCGATAAGTCTAACTTTTAAGTGCTAGAGTCAATGATGTTAACTACTTTTCAATGGCTGGGCCGGCAAACTTTTGCCGGCAGCGCACGCACACACTAAAGAAGATGTGAACGGTAGTTCAAGTCGCAACACAGTCTAACAACGACACCAAAGCTTTAGCGCGAATGTGTGTCTAGGAAATGGTTGTGTGCGTGTGTTTGCATGTGTGCTTTCAATGGTGCACTGTTGTGGCAAGTGTACAGAAGCATTGTCTATCTTTCATGTGTTAGCTGGCTCGCCATATACAAACTAAAAAATAGTAACTTCATTATTGTACGTGCAGTCGTCGACACCAACATCGCACAATGTTGACGACAGCACCTCGCGACAGTGTCCATCCAACAACCTCGTCGCCTACGCTTGGCACCACTGACGATGCTGTCGTTCTTTGGAATGACTAGCCATGTGTTTTTCTGTGTTTTTACAGCTTTTTATTCTTTCTCTTAAGCTGCTTATATTGGAGAGCTAAATGACATCGAATCAGCTGTTACTCAGCTCATTGGCTTCCACAAACGCGCGCGCTCACACACACACACAGTAGCTAATGAGCACGGAGTGTAAATGATGCAATAATGCAACTGACTACAACAAACATACATAACTAAGCTCACTTACACTTACACACACATACACAAATGCAAGGGCATAATTTGAAACGCTTCGATATTATTATCACAATACGCTAATAATAATAGTGATGGTGAAGCCAGGATACTTACAAAGTAGTGTGAGTGCTGCAGCTGCTGTTTAGCTTGAGCAGATTTGGAGCGAATCAGAGAAAAGTTAAAACAGTAGCTGTATATCGTCAGCTGCTTAAAAGCGCAAGTGCAAACGACGGAAAGCGACGCAAAGTCAACCGATGTCTATTTTGACCGAAAAAGTGCACTCCTATTTTCATAACGCTGAGAGTGTGTCTGTGTGCACATATGGCTAATACGACACGTACGGTGTTAAAGATGAAGTTTATTCAAAACTCGCTGCTGTGGTGACAAGGAGCTTAGCGAGCCGAGTCGGGCTGAGTATCTCGACATTGTGAAGCTAGATTGTTGTCTCTAAAGGGTGCCCAAGATTTAAACGCAAAAAAAAAGACGAGCGAGCATGTGACGCTGTGTGCCTGAATGGGACAGGTTGTACTTTAAGTCGTGGGCACCCTTTACTAGTGGTTCTGCTGCTCATCTTGTCGTAGTTCTATCTGTGTGTCTAGAATCTGTGTGCTGGCTAATACTATCATATGCAATGTGATTGTGTAACTCCGACATGAATGATATCGGTTTCAAACACACAATAGCGCCGCGTGGATGAGCCGCTTACAACGAGTGTTTATGGTGGGCGCAAGTGCAAGTGCGAACGTGTGGGCGGGACCGAGGTCGTGCCAATCGTTGTGTGTCAGGGAGAAAGTCGCGACGTCCGCGTGCCGTGAATTCAGTATTTTCGTCGCGTAGATCGCACTCATCATCACCAACATTGCGTCATGCATTGTTGGCTCAACTTTTGTGTAAGTACGCACGCAAACACAATAACAAATAATAAAAAAAATAGCTCGCTTTTTGTGCGTCCGATCTCCGACTCTCTGTCTGTAGCCGACCCTCGACGCGTGACACATGAACAAGACAAACTACTAAAGTACAGAGACAACAGTAGCAACAGCAACAATGGAGGATGTTGCCATTCAGATGCAGAAACAACAGCGACAAAATGATTGCAACTGAACAAAGTCATAGCTGAGAGACTGGCATGATGGCTAGCTAGAGAAAAAGTGATATGTCAAAGCCAGCAGTTTGGAGAGGAAATAACGGACAATGTTGAGCAACAAAACCAGAGAAAAAGAGACGTCATTTCAAGCTGCATAATTTGTATGTGTGTTTGGAGCAATTGAACTTTAGTGCCAACTGTGACTCCGCCGCTCCAACTGACTTGTTGGGCTGGCATCTTACGTGCGCGACTTGAATAACGATCGCCTTGGGACGACGTAAGATGCCACCAGCAACTACATTCTCAGTTTGTTAGCAGCTACGAGAACGAACATGATGATGATGATATTATCTTGGGCCGCATGATTATCATGAAACGACACCACTATTCGTGCTCTCCGACAAACGGTGCGCGAGAGGCGTGCGTTAAAAAAGGCTTGAGATAACGATTGTCGACGTTGCGCCATAGACGCACGAGATTGGCGTTCTCGTATGCGTCCACAGAATCCGTGGTCACTGCTGACACACTTTCCGATAAGCTGCGTGTCGATTTGCCTTGATCATCGTGTTGCCTATCGCAAGATCCCTGCTGCTGCTGTTGTTGATGTGAAGCCTGATTATGGTGTGGCCCAGTGACGGCACTGCCATATGGAATACGCAAAAAGTTTAGCATCCAATCAGCGGAGCCTCCCACAACAATGACGCTAAATATCACAATTACCGACGTGGTGCTTAGCATAATGCGACGCGCGTCACCTATCGTATTACGTGAGGCTAATGAGTATGATATAACACCGCGTGCTGCGCCGCCCCACGCAATCATGTGCTGAAAGTTGCATGGAATCTTTCGGCGGCGGCCCACGTTAAGCATCGCTGATAGTGGATAGATGCTTAAAGCTCGCGCTACTATGATTGCGACAAACGCTATGCCGATGAATGTGGGATTCCATTCGTGACCTCGTTGCCAGAATGCAACACCAACGGCCAGGAAAAGGAAGTTTTCGCACAAAAATGTCATTAATTCGAATATATTCTTGGTGGATTCGCGTGCCTCTGATGAGAAATTGTTGAATGTATAGTGGGCCTGAGTTATACCACAAAATAGTATAGCCACAATTCCGGAAACCTCGAGCACTTCAGCCGTTAAATATGACGTGTACGATGTGAGTATTAGCAGACTTATTTCAAGTAATGGCCAATCAGACAAGTGAGTGAATTTTGTGAACAGTGCCGTGAGCACACCAAACAAAGTGCCCACCAGACATGAGGTAACGAACATGTAAATGAAATTGTAGAAGGCCCGCGCCAATGCACGCCACACCGGGTAATATGGATCATGACCGTAGATAATGCTGAATTGATCGATGGAATGTGTTAGCACAATTGAAACAGCATCATTGAGGATGCTCTCTCCAAATACCAACGCAAATAGATTTACGTCAACGTTCATTTCTTGAAAGATGGCTAATACGGCCAATGGGTCGGTGGGAGATATGATGGCGCCAAAATACAGACAATTAGACATGGTGAAATGTTGCGCCAAATAATCCATGTCCAGTAAAGATTTCAGCACTTGTATCGTGACAAATATAATTGAACCAACGACGCCCACAGATATTGTGGTACCAATGAATGCATAACTCAAAATAGCGCCAATATTTCGAAAGAATTGTTTTCGTTTCAGGGATAGACCAGCATTGAGCACGATTGGAGGTAATATTATGTTGAAAAATACTTCAGGGTGAACGTATGCATAGGATATCTGTGAGCCAAGCGATGAGGGCGACATAAGTTCACCACGAAACTCATACGCATATGTTGCAGATCTATTTGCTTCGCCCAAATTGCGCATGTTAACGATGACATAATCCGGAGGTCCGTACGTACCTGGAATCACATCTTTGGTGGACTCTTTGCTAATATGTATATTAAGACCCAGATAACGTATGAGGGCGCCCATCAGGAGGCCATAGATGATAGCTAGACCTGTTTCGTGTATGTAATGACGTCGGCGTCGTTTGAATATCCATATTGTGATGAGGACTAGTATCAGAAGAATCACATACGCCAACAAGTTGAGAGTGTCAAGCCGGTGACGCTCCTTCGCTTTAGCGTCAACGATAACATCAACGGGCAAATACGCCAACATATTATCTACGGGACAACAATGGTAATGGAGGTTTTACGTGAACTAATCTTGGCGATGAAATTGACAACAACAACCGGGCCTGGGTTGATATGACAATCAAATCATAATAAATTATACTATTTGTGGCCGATATTGGTTGTAGCCAATTGATTTCAGATAATTGATGATAATGACGTGCGGGGTGAAGATATTAATAATAACAGGGTCAGGATTAACAACAACAATATAATTATGCTGTTAAATGTGGTCGTAGTAGTAACATAACAATAGATTAATAATGAGCCAACATAATGACATTTTCGCTTTGACAACGACGAATGCCAACAACGGTGGTGTCTGCCAATAAAGCTGATCAGCACTAATAATAGAAGCTCGCTTCTTGTTGTTTTATTTTATTTATTTTTCGTCGTTGTTCAATGTGAATGAAGCTCGTTACGTGTGTGATGTTGACAGTATTGTTCATTCGAACACAATGACAAATTCGACAATCTACCGGCTGTGTTACGATGAGAGTCAGCGAGACACACACTGCGGCACACACAGATGACGGTGTGCATAATTTATCCTTAACAAGCTGTTGATGGAATATTTTCTGTCAGTAAATTATTGGACAGCCGGTAGGATGGTATAGTTTTATTTCATGTTGGACTGGACCCTCAGGTGACGAATGGTGCACACCTGACGTAAACAATTGCATTGAATCAGTCTTGTGCTCAACGTAAGGTGGCGCCACTTGGTCTAGTAGGCGTGGCTCACTGACGCGTGCTGCGCTCGCGCGCTAGTAGCGGTGTTATGACACTGTAAGACATGTTTAGCACGTGAATACTGCAAGATGAATCGAAGCGTGTGCGTGTGCGGCTGACCGAACGTCAAACTTTCTATCTTTGCCTGAGAAGCCTTATTATCGAACGAATGGCTTCTGAAGTAAGCCTGTCTAGAGTCTAGACTGATCCACAAGATAGTCTAACTATAAATTAGTAATTTGAGTGGGTTCGTTCAGGAAATATACAACTATCTTATGTGCTTATAGCACACACACATACAAATAGCTAACAAAATTTTACCCCTGAAAGCTTATGTTTATTTATTTAGCAAGAACTGTGCAGGTAAACAAACATAGTTTATGTATCAAATTCGTAAGGATTATTGTATCATTCCAAACAGATACAATTTCAGATTTTCTACGCATATCAAATGATTCAAGAACATCAACATGATCAATGCCGGTCAAATAAAGCAAAATAAAATTATCTATGGTCACAATTTAGGCTATTGATTCTCGAGAAACCACTGAGAAACAAAGAAGCAAAAAGCTTGTGACATATGAAAAGGTAAGTCGAATCTTTTGGAAATGGATTTTCTCTACGCCAGTTATTGATTTGTATCTATTGTGTTGCCCCATCACCCGTGCAAATATACTAGTTCACTTGACACAGATCATTGTTGGATATTTTGACAAAAGGTCCAACAACTGAACGATGATTTGCTCAAGTATTGATCAAAGTGAACAATGGAGCGAAATAAACATAGACCATGATTACGCATGAGCGCCTCTATTTTTGTACAACCAACACAGCACACCAAATTAGTGCGGTTGCACATGGTTTTAATGCTTTTGTTGCCATTGTTGCTGAGAATTAGACCTCTCAAAGTGCTGAGCTTTCGATCGAAATCTTCATAGATATCGTCAAGCCAAAACCATAGCTTGATTTCGTGAAATATTTTTGATATCGATCATTGCCGCAAAAGGTTTGAATCAGAACAGCAGCTGTCGCATCGTTTTAATTCCAATGCTTCGTTTTCGCCAGAGCTTCTTTCAGACAGCACAAGGTGCATGGGTGGGCTATTGATGAGCATTTCGGGGTGATATATTCTGGGTGTTGCATTTGACCGTGCAACCTTACTCTGAGTATAGCTGGTGTCTACGATTGGTGTTATTATTTTTTCTTTCTTGAATTATTCCAGGGTTCATCGAATGAAAGTCATTCTAGCAACTTACACTAGTAACGCTATTCAGGAAGATTGAGAGCGAAAGACAGACAACAAATCGGGAGTCCCTTGAGAGAATACTAACACGCGCGTGATGGTTAAATATACAGGCCCTAAGGCGCCAACTGACGAGCTGACTACGGCTGGCACGGAGGGTCACGTTCGTCGTCGCCGTTGCCGTCGGTAGATTCGCCCCTCGGCCTTTACGTTGATATGCATTTCCTAAAGCCATTAATCAGGCTCAAGGACTGAGAGGCACTCGAATAAGTAGGAGATCCAATTCTTGATTCGTCGTTGCATTCACTAGTCAGTTGGAAATCACTAGTGGCACAATGGTACTTTCGGCTTAGACGATGTACACTACGACTTTCATTTCTACTTCCACTAGCTTACGATGAAACTCGTGCGTCATTCTGTCGATAGCTTGTTGGAACAAGACACTGATTGTTCCTCCTCTCACTTCTACTTTCGCGTTTCACATTCAGTTCGTGTTTCGAACTTTCCCTATTATTGTTTTGAACAATAGCCAATCGGAACGAAGTAAAAAGCATGTACAACATAACTAACATCTCGAGAAGCTAGTGAGTTTGCTCGACATGAGTGCAACATTGCAAGTGCTAAATGTAAGCCTAAATCATACAAGTAAGTATCCGTTTATATGGAGATTGTGGCGAAACAGAATACCACGATCGTCACTCGAATGAACTAACTCAATTCTCTATTGTTATTTGCATTGCGTGCAGTCCTGGGCGAATTCAATTGCCCTCCACTGTTGTATACCAACCAAAGTGTGCTAAACAACAACAGTAATGGCAGCAACGGTCACCCTGTGATAGCCAGTGAATTGTCGTCCGAGACTCACGCCAAGCTGAATGCTATCCATGGCATCTGGCATGTGATTGATGCGTTGAATCAGTCAGCTAACCAAACTAGCAACGTGTCATGCCCACCAGAACTCGGTCGGGCTGACAAATATTGTTGTGGCTATGGCAACATTCGCTATTGCTGCATCCCACCTCCCACTCAGGGAGACGGTAACGTAATCGGCAATGCTCGCATAGACGACACTATGGTTGGATCACGACAATTGACAGTGGGCGATGGAATCGACGATCTTGACAATTTGATGCTCGTGCAAACAAACCCAACGACGACTGACAACAATGATGCGGTCTCGTGGTCTCAAGTTATAACAAGTGCACTTGACAGCGTGTTTACTTCGGTCTCAACCACCAACACAACCGTCACGAATGGAACTTCACTTGACTCGAACCAATCGGGCACGAATGATCATAGAAATATTGATCATAAGCGACGCTTGGGCACTGCCACTCTGTCAAGTGAATCTCAACAAATGAACGATGACGAGTTATCGTCGTTTATTTATGTGCGACCACGAACTCTGATGCGACGTGAGTATTGTGCGGCATCATTCTTCGAACTATGTGTATCCCCCTTGCAATTTGACAAGTTCCGCTTATACAGGAATTCAATTTTCTTATTTCCACTCCACTCAGTTATTGCTTTCTCAATGATAGTATCCATGATGATAACATTGAGCTCATGTTACGTGTGTCGACGTTACATGAAACGTAGACTATCGTGCATCATTCCCATAAATCAGCAACGTATCAATGATCATTATTGCGATCGTTCAGGAGGTTCACAACATTGCGAGTCGAATTATGAGTGCGATCAGTATAATTCAATGTTTGAAATTCCACACCAGGTGAGTTCATCTTGTCTTATCGTAGTTTCGATTGAAGAAAGCTAAGTCTCATTTCGAAATCGGTTTAACTTATAATCAAATAATCTTTGTTCAGTTCACAAATCGTTCGTGGCAGGCAATGTTGAGACGTTATAGGAGCACCCATATGGTGGCGGATACGACATGCCATACATCACAATCTTTGACCATCTCACAACTCGATCCGCATTCTTTGAACACGATAGAGCACGCAATTGGTTCTGATTCCGGCACTGCCACTGCCAACTCTGATGCGAACGACGAATGTATGCGTTTATCCTCGGAATCTGCTAGACAATGCGATAATCAGTTATTACAGGCGAACGCTGAACCGAGGTCTAGCCCACACACAGTTATGCCTGTTCACGTCTCTGGCGGCGCTAATAATGACAACTCTACCACGGCAAGATTGCACGTTGATAACAACCATCGAGTATCCGAAAATATGCTCAATAGTAGCACAGATCTACCCATTTATAGCAGACATAATGGCGTAAATGTTTCGCCAGCATCACCACTATCGCCGACAACTATAAACGGAATGGCTAACTTGGACTCGTCAACAATGCACGGACATTCGTTTCCTGGAATTGTTAACGATTGTCCAAGAAATATGTCCGAATCGCACCGTCAGCAAGATGGTGAGCTCAAGAGACTACCTCATACAACTACCCGCACAACTTTCATTACGTCCCCTCCTTATGCTCGATTGTTGTCCGCGTACGATTTGTTGCGGATGTCCAAATCGAGCGAGACGCCTATCATCATTGCAACATCGCCAGCTTCGGCCAATAACGTTTTGAGAAGACTTGAACAAATTGCCAATGATAGTCAGCCGCGACAACAACAATTATCATCTACACCGCAAATCAGGCACACCGAGCTAGCTTCCACCATGCCATCAACGAGTGGAAGCAGTAGTGAACTAGACGATCCAAGTTTTTGTCTACTGACGCCCTCGTCGCTGGCCATCAGTCCTATAATGACCACGGTCGCAGTCACTAGTGAAGCTAATTCCAGCTTGTTTTCTGAACCGCCTCCACCATATACAATAGGTGAAAATGTTATCTCATGTGATCCGGGGACACCGAACAACCAGTCCGCTACGCGTTCAATTCAAAGCCCGCCAATGCAGCTGGAAGATAGCGGTTGTGCCTCATCTTGCGATGATCAAGTTACAGACTGATATAAATTTTTACAATTTTTTTTGATTTCCACCAGTGCTTTCATGTTGCCGAGAGGTCGTTATTGATTATCGATAAAAACTGTTAGATCACAAGAAATAAACATTGCTTGTTTTACTCCTAAGTGTATTTTCAATATGAGAATTTTAAGAGGGCAATTCATCTCTCCTGTCGGAGACCTTCAACAAAGAAAAACTTTTCCAATAATGTTCGTAATTGTATCACTCAATTAGAGGTTACAGGGGAGTCTCTTTTCACGGATAGAACTATTTGTTCATGTAAAATATTCAAAAATTATCTGTTTTGAACTTATTTGAAATGTCTTTAGCAATCAACGACTGATGCAGGAAGAGAATGAAAATGTGGGAGTGAGAGTTGAAATCGCTATGTCAATGAAAGGAATAGGAAATGTACGGTTCGTTTGACTTTCGAAGAGCTATTAGACTCGTGACCGGTCCCACGAAATCACCCCACCATCTAATCATCTAAGAATTCGGGCTATTTGAAGTGTACAGACATTTTCGTTGATAAAGAAGCCTCAATTGTCTATCGAATCGGCGGTTAGAAACAGGCAGTATTTTGGTCTGGTTGATCACAGTGTGAATCTAAAATCAGCTGTTCCAAAAGAAAAGCGGTACAGCGGCGCCGGCAGTAGTCAAAGCGCGAGTGATTTGTGCTGTGTGTATTCACTCAAAGAAAATTCATAAACAAAATCAATTGTAATGACTTCACATAATAATGAACTCGTTTATAACGATAATTCCTACCCTTTGATTAGCAGTTAAATCTACGAAACAAATGTTATGGCCGATAGGTCGCCCAATAACAATGCATTTGTCTTATTTGCCGACAATGATGAATCATTGATCGATGCGTACGACTACGTCTGTCAAGCCTCGTTGGCACACATCAAAGTTTGTGTAGTGTCTGTGATCGGCAAAGAATGTATCAATTCCACGATTAAAGAGAACCTAATCAATATTATCTTGGATCAAAATCATGCATCACTTATGCTGGCACGTTTGAACAGCAAATCAGCAACAACAAATGGCGACACAACAACTGATTGCGATTATGAGACACAGGTCTCGGGATTCATAGGCAAACGCACCAAGGTGGTAGTGTTATATCTCTCATCGTTTCTAGATACAAGCCGTCTATTGTCGTTGGCGAGAAACAAGAAACGATGGTTCGATGACAAGAACTTGTTCCAGTCATGGCCGAATTTGAATCAAAATCTAGTCAAGACATTACTTATAATTTATTCAATGTCTCACATTGTTATAATTTACCACCCAGAGCCAAATTTCAATTGCCAACTAATTGAATCTTTCCGTATCCTTGAAGATTTGAGGCAACGATCACAGCCTCGAATATGCGAATCACTAGCGACCCTAGCCGAGAGTCAAAAATTTCCATTTCAATGGGTACGAAACGGGCGTCTTTGCTGTCCACGTGTCTTGTTCATTTGTGATGCTAGTCACCACCCGGCTTTCTCAGAAGCAAATATCACGAAGCAGTCTATCAATAATCTGGAACGCCAAATGGAGGATCACATTTATCGAGTGCTCAAAAAGACATCAGTAATTGGAAAGCCATCGAGCGAGCACACTGATGCTTTGTTACACCTTCCCCCAAAGGACGATTTTGTGTTCATCATAACGAAGTATGATGTCAGCACTAGTATGACCAACTTCAAAAATAAAAATGCATCGCATTTTTACGACCAACTATTAGATGTCCTTAAACAACAGGCTGGAGCATCGAACCAAATAAGCAGCACCCTGGGAGAGTCTGTCTACACCCCATTGGATGATTGCGATGACGAGAAACTCTTTGCGGATGAACCGTTCAAAAAAAGGTTGAAACAGTTCATCAAATCACACATAGACCAAGCATCCAAGATAAATCAAACCCAATATCGTCCTAGATGGACGGGTCAACGTGGTATAGCCGGCCCTTCACCCAACTCCCGCACCAATGAAGCATTTGTGTTACCAAGGTTAGATGATTTTTTTAAGGCTTTGCGAGAGGTAAAAAATATCATGTTTGAAACACAAGAATCCGAATCCATCACGGATACAACGACGACAGGACGGAACCCATGGCTTGGTGCGGACGAAAGAAGATTTGTCGATATTTATGATCATTACGATGTTGATCGTCGCTTTTCTCGTGCTCATTGCGATGTAATGACAGCCGCCGCCCTAGAGCTCTACAGTCGGGGTCTACCGCGTCAATATAATCGTGAGACACATGAAAAAAAGCTTGACCAAGCTAAACAATTCTACACAATGCATGCTTTTGGCGAAGCTTTCGAATTGTGCCTGGCTACTCTCGAAGAGCGTTGTAATCAAACTTGGGCTGAAGGACACCAATCGCGCGATATCAGTGTTAAAAGTGTGAATGATCTCAATGTAAGCAATAGCACATCACGAACCAACAATCGTCACAATAACGATCGTCGTGGACATCGACATGTGAGTTCCGCTCCGAGATCTCGTCGCCGAGGTCCAAACGCCAGGAATGTGAACAGAAATAAGAAGACCCATGCTGATGTCTCATCTGATTCCTAATTTTGATATCATCTCGTCTAAATAAATCAAATTAATAAGACAAGCTGAACAATGTTGTATTTCTATAATTGAAATTTTGCAAAGCAAGTTCGACGAACTGATTCCTGTTCAGCGATTTCCTATAAGCGGTTTGTCCAAGCAGATTTCAGCATCATTCAGCCGCACACGGGTTGATCCTTGCTGTGAGCCTGCTGAAATCTCACTAATCCGCCAACCGCAGCGATGAACGGACAACAATCATGCACTAGTTCTCACTTCGATGCTCGCACTTCACGGACCCCCTGGATTTTTTCCTGATTAAAATAATCGACACGATCAGTTCAATCCTCTCCATCCTCTCACTGTTTTACGAAATACTGTTTCGAGCCACACAGTGAATGTTTCGCAAAAACTTCATCCTAGACTTGTCATCATAACACTTTACACCGTAACCACCGACTGACTATCACAATGACCTTGAAGGCTCGTTTGATTTACGTGGAGCATCTCATTTATTGGGCCGTTTGGATTAGTGGCCTGGCTTATGCATTATACACATTTATTGTGCAAATTCAATATCAACGACACTTACTCGACAACAGAGTTGATCTCAAGCGCGGAACGTTAAGTAATAATCTTTATGATGCTTCCGATTTTGAGTGGCAATCAATCAAGCGATTATGCATGGACAATTGGAGCATTGTATTCGTTCACATCGCCATCTCCAACATATTTGATTATTATCATCACAGAACTGCAAAATTAGTCTCGTGGATTCTGTTGTCATCATTTACCATCTATCACGTGCTCAATTTGAGTGCGTTACTTCTCATATTAGTCAATGTCATCATCGTAGTGTTGTTATCAGTTCTAGGTAAGAACATTCTCGGCTACTTTCTCTTCACGGGAGTAGTTGTGTCATCTCAAATCACAGAGTTGTCGTTTAAAATATTTGGACCACGAACGAGTTCAACCAATATCGAGACATACGAATATAAAGCATATTTCTTGACGCTTGCATTATGCTATGTGAATGCGCGCGGATTAAGTGCTGTAATCGACAACCTCACCGTACAGGAGAAGAAACAATTCCAGGCCGGCAAGGATCAATTTTTCGACAAACTATTTACTATCAGTGCATATTTGCTGTATTTACCCGGAATTTTCACAGGCCCATTGTTCACATACCATGATTTTGAGGAAGCCGTGCAAGACAAACCTCGTAATCGAGAGCTCAAGAGTTATGCTCTGACGATGTGGCGATTGTTCGCATTTTTGTTCAATGTTTTACTGTATGAGCTAATGCTACATTGGATCTACACTTCGGCTTTGATGTCGAGGCCACGAATCATTAACGGTTTTGGTCCATGGCAATTGAGCGGATATATTTTCGCATTATGTTTAATGTACTACCAAAAGTATATGTGCATATTTGGCTTTTTCCGTTCTGTATCAGCTCTTGACGGCCATCTATCAATATCTCCACCACTGCCACAATGTCCCGCCGCTATGAGTCGGAGCTCACAACTATGGCGCCACTTTGACGCCGGATTCTATCGTTGGATAGTCAAGTACATATACAAGCCAGTCGCAGAGCCCAGCTATTCATTCTTTGGCCGGTGTTGCGGTATGATTGCTGCATTCTCGTGCGTTGCAGTGTGGCACCTACCATTGACTGATCAGATAATCTACTGGATCTTGATCAATGTAGCGTGTGTGGCCCTAGAAATGATTGGTTCCTCGTTAGCCACAACGCAACCTTGGTCATCTATCAAGGCTCACCTATCAATAGAGTCTATTCAGCATATCAAAGCTTTGATCGGAATACCTATGTTTGCAGCTGCGGTAATATCGAGCATGTACTTTTTGTCAAACGTTGAAATCACCGCATATTGTGTTAAGCGTTTATCATCCGATCATAAGTATCTTGCGCTATTCCTTGTATTCTTATACATTGGATCTCATGTCTCGATGGACTACGAGCACATGAGAGAGTACAAACGCGTAGATGCTGGCGAGTGGGCCGACGACGAAACAATTAATTCGCGAAAAACTAGATCTGCCAGTCAGTCAAAACGACGAACAAGTAACAAAAGTAAATGAGACACCAGTCACTCACTATTGTATCATGGGCGCAATTCAAGATGTTCTGGTCTACGGAATCTATTTCCAGAACTACTCTTCTTATTGAACGAGAATAGCCGATGTTTATAACTCACTAAAAGTTGTCAATGATATTACCAAGTATTGATATTCGTGTCATTAGACATTTTGATGTCAAATCGTTTGTGTTTATCGGTTACTAGTTTAAACGGCTTACTTGGGATAAGGGTTTGAAGGACGGGTCATGATTAGAGAGACATAGACAGTAGAGATCATCTGTATTGTGGCAAATTCTGTTGGATGATCTTTTTGGCAGTCTCAAAGTGACCTTGTTGCAACTGTATGTACAACATACAGATGGTCATTTGAAGGGGTGCAGTCGAGGGCTGCGTGAGTGAAATTGATTTCGTCAACATCCTTTGTGCTTTGTCGTACTCGCCTTTGATAGCGAGGGCAACGCTCAAATTGTAGGTGGCAACAACCTCTGGTAAATGATTCTCTACTTGATGAACAAAATCGTCACCATAAACAGCAACTTGCGACCATTCATGTGTTGATGTTTGCCCTTTGTTGGTGCTTGTTAGAGAGCCTTTGCGGAGCTCTGTGTCGGCGGCATCAGTCCCTGACACTCCCGAAATTGAATCACCATCTCCTTTTGTCATAGAGGCACGAGCATCAGGTGAAAGAGAGGCCGCTAAAGCTAACAAATCAGAATTGAGATGTTGAATGGCTTCATCTACACGATCGAGTAATATGCAAGCTTCAGCGTGGTAGAGATTGCAAAGAATCTTATGGTAACCCTGTGGGTTTTCTTTCATACATTTACTTGTGTATGAGCGAGCCAGAGAAGGATCGCCCATACACAGGCAAATGTATGCTAAATTTAGATATACCGAATTTTTCAGCTTCTGTACTTCGCTTTTGCTGGCAATGGTGGTGGATGGCAAGTATCTATTGAAGTTAGTAAGTCCCACCCATGTGTTAGTTGTCGTTGTGGATGACGACGACGACGAAGCGGGTGAAGTGGAAAGATCACCATAGAAATCTTCCGGGCTCTTAAGATTAAGTAGATTCAGTGCCATTTGAAGATGACCTTTGACTGTCGTGAGGAATGAGCGTGTCTTGTTATTTATGTCAATCAGTTGTTGGTGATCGTGCTGGCTGACGTTCAGTGACGGGGTTGGCGCGCTCTGCGGACCGCCTTGATGAGAGCCGTCTGATTTGGGGCACCATATATTTGAACCATTTTTGATAAGAATGTAGCGCATCTTCGATAATGTCTGATTGGTGGCCGGCATAGTAGCGACTTGCGCCAAATTCGATACAGGTGTATGAGTCCGTTGTTGCTGTCCCTGTTGAGGTTGACTCGCTTTATTGTGCTTCTGTGATAATTGTTGGTGCTGTGTCAATAAATTTGTGTAGAGTCGTGTGAGCAAACCGTTGCAGGCCACTCCGCTCGCTTGGTGATAACAACAAGTCGTGCCATGATTAACGAATGCAAGGGCACGTTGTGGGCCTTGCTGCCCAGGTTGGTATGATGTACCGGCACTCGTCTGTTGTTGCAAATTTCCTATGGATAGAGAATTGTTGGCACCCCCGCAACAACATGTGGAGTAGCTAACGTGCTCGTAATCGTTCATTTTGGCACGCCGGCTAGCAATCATTGACTCGGCCAAGCGAAGCCAAAGACGGGGATTCTTTGGATAGGTTTTGACGAGATCAGAGAATATCGTTGTGGCACGCTCAGGGCAACCAGTATACAGATTGACGACGGCATAATTGTAAGCGAGACCATCAGATAGGCCATACTTTTTGATTGCCTTCATCAGCTGATATGCAGCCATGTGACGCTTGCCCGAAACAAATGATTTCACGGCATCATTATTCAGACACTGCATAGTGACAGGTGACGACGAATCCATATTTTGAGCAAGTTTGGATTTCGATATGGCCAAATTTTGTTTGTTTTTGGCGGAAAAATAGCATAACATGCAATCATTAGGCAACGATTAAGAAGTACAATCACGTTAATGTGGCCGCGTGCGTGTCGATACGTACCATTGTTTCTGCTAAATTGGACTCTCTCATTGCTATCAATAATAATGATACAGGTTCCTTGGTTTACCACGGATTGATTTAATTTTTGATAAATTCGACTGCGTTAATTATCTGGTAATTAATAAATTTTCTGCAACAATGATAATTGTGAAGCGTTGTGCCTCAATGCTTGCCGGCGTGCATAATGAACATAGAACCGAATTTAGTCGATTCTCGGATGCGCATGCGCCCATCTCTCCGTTACATGGCTGTTTGAAGATGGCGCGGATTCGTTTGTAAGCTAGCGCCCTGAAACGCATGCGCCTTTTCACTGGCCGTGCTGTGCTTTGGCGGAAACAGCGTGAGCGTCTCACAATGTGCGTGTATGCCTGGCCGCCGAACCGCAAGTCTAGCTCTTGCTGCGTCGCTTCTCTACTATACACACATGCCGGTATTTGGATCTCGCCGAGGTATTTGCCACCATAATCACACAAACTCTCATTGATTGTTTGATCAATTGGTACATTCAAAACGCATACAATATTAGAGCAAACCTATTCGAACGATATCTTCTAGGCTATTCGCAAAATGGTAGGTAATTGAGAAACAATCATTCCCTGACTATAGTAGCGTAATGTTCAACCTACATCTCGCATTCCATCATCTGACCATTTTTCCCTCTTTTCATCAAACAGCTTGCTAAAGATTTGTTACATCCCTCTCTAGACGAGGAAAGGAGGAAGTGCAAGCTGAAGCGCCTTGTACAACACCCCAACTCCTACTTCATGGATGTTAAATGTCCAGGTATGCATGGATTTTGGTTATACTGGCCGACCGGTTGTCGGCTTTCTTTAAATCTCACTACCAAATCAACCATATACTAACTCCCATCCTGTCTCGCTACACTTCCGTCACGTTTCGTTTCCGACCATCGATTCTGACCGCTGACTGAACGCGACACTTCAATGTCACACAATATGTTGACTGAAATTCCAGGTTGCCTCAAAATCACCACTGTTTTCAGCCACGCTCAAATGATGGTGCCGTGCAAGGGCTGTTCTACAATCTTGTGCACGCCCACTGGCGGCAAAGCTCGCCTAAAGGATGGTTGTTCATTCAGAAAGAAGCAACCGTAACTTATCAAAATATGAACCGAATATATCTGGCGGGCATCCATAAATAAAAAAAATCACAAATTTATCAGGGACTATCGTCATATATCATGCTCCTTATCAATCTTACAACTATGTTCTAAGGAATCATCGGGGAATTATTGCAGAGCTTTTCATCGTTTATTTCGTATGATCGTATATTACAATCGATTGGTCATCAGATACAGAAGCTAGCTTAGTGCCGCTTTGGTTGTATTTGACATCAGTTACTTGATTTTGGTGATGCTCAAACGTCTGTATGCATTCGTGGCCTGTAAAGTCCCAAATCTTAACCTTTTTATCCGATGACCTGTGTATGGATGGGAATTCAATGCGAATAATTAGAATGAGCTGCTGGGCGATTTCGCGAAACTGAACTCCTGTGTGATTACAGCTGTCATTATTGGAATACTTACGCCGAAGCAAAGTGTGCTCCTTCAGGTGAAAAATCTAAGCCCAAGATCCAAGATGCATGCCCCGTCAATGTTTTCACGAGATCCTCCTGCTTGAGACTGTAAATCTTGATTTGACGGTCGTCTGAACCAGTGATAATGTGGCTAGAATCTGGTGAGAAGGCGACAGCTCTGATGGGCATTGCATGTGCTTCTAGATGATGCACAAGCTTACCGGATTCGAGGTCGAATGCCATTACCATACCATCGACTGTGCCGGCGGCTAAAATTTTACCATCAGGGCTCTGTAAATCATGTTGACAAAAGAAGCAGTGACTGTGATTAGTAGTGAGATCTCAAAAATCTCGACATCAAATAATCAATCAACTTGAGTTGAATCACCACTAATGAAACACTCACGAATGCTACACAATGAGCAAATTTTCCAGCATCGAATTCCCTATCTTTAGCGCCTGTTCCTGTGTTGAATAAGTTGACTTTTCCTGAATTGCTACCGGTGGCAATGTGTTTTCCGTCTTTCGAAAATCTAATCGTCCACGAATCTACATTTTCTGCTGCATTAATTGTCTGCAACTCAGACTCTTTCTCCAGATCGAACAATCTAATTTTGTTATCCAGCGCTGAGGTAGCTATGATTTTGCCATCGCCACTGACATCTACTGATATCACGCCAAGAGTGTGGCCCTCGAATACGAACTTGTTATCTAGCCGTCCGTCAGCGGTCAAACCCCACACCTTGGCTGAGGTGTCCAGGCTGCCTGTGATGAGACAGCTTGGTGAGGCCCATGCACATGACCATACAATATCGCTGTGCGCATTTTCGCGTTGTTTCAACACTGTATAGCTTCCCATAGTTAAACAGTTGGAAATAATCAAAAGGTGAAAGTCAAAGTTCAGTGGCAATGTAATGTATCAGATGATGTAGGTGTTTGGGTTAGTCTGCTGTGACCAATATCACTATGCCTTGTCAGGCTATGGAAGGCAATCAATTAAATAGTTGAGATCGGTTTCCTAACTTCGTTTTTATCATGAGGTGACAAATTGAATATGGATTGGGAACTTATTGGTTTGCCGGCGGCATGGACTCGTCCATTCTCAGCTGTGTGCTTTGCGCGCCCCCTTGTGGCGCGTGCTGAAAGATTTTGATAATCGAACTTTCAAATTTTGACATATTTGAACGGAAGTTGAATGAATGGAATTTCCGGCACTGCTAATATGTGCGTGCTAGTCACAAGATGATTTCAATCAATATAACATTTGGTGTACAATAATCATGAGAATGAACAGCAAGAGTATCATGAATTTTTCGAAGAATGTGCTTGCCTCTGCGATTGGCATCATGGACGATGTGGCGACGCCTTTGTGCGAATGCTGATAGTGATGCGGGGAGGAAATCGGTGATGTTAGCAGTGTGTTACTGCTTAATTTGAGGATTGACCAGAGCATATGGCTATTGTTGACAAACCTCTAATAAACAACAGTAATTTTACACAGACTATCGGCACACAGTAAATAATAAAATCTAAAAAACACAAACCTCATAATCACACATACGTTACATTTACGTTTTGATATCCAATTCAATTTCATATTCAACATTCCTTTGCAAATTCACATACGATTGTTGCTGAACCAAGCTGAGTAAGCAGCGTTGAGTTTTCACGAAAAAGATAGCATAAAATAAGGCAAAAATAAAATTTGTTTGGCCTTTGGCCGCTCACAGTTTTGATTGCAAGATGTGTTTTATCGCCATGTGACACACATAAAAAGTGAACAGCATATCTAGAATAACGCTAATCATGGTTGATATTGGCCGTAACTACCAACCAATATCATGTAGGTTATTAATGCGTGGCTGGTGTACCGCTCACTGAACAGACTCGATGCATCCAGTGCACTAGATTGTTAGCTGACTGGTTAGCAAGCTATCCATCCAGTTAGCCAGTCTGCCTGGCAGCCCAACGGCCAGTCGAGTTCTTGTCTCATGGCTGGCTGGCTCTAGCGAAAATGCTTGCTAGCTTGCGGCAAACTCGGTTAACATTGCGGCTTCATTTTTGTATGGCGCACTCGTGTGATTCATCTTTTCATTACGAGTCGCTCTTAGGTAAGCAGTTGCATCAGTATAAAGAGCATTGAGGCAACTCAATAAGTCGCTTGGAGCACCTGGCGATACAACAAACGAAAAAATAATATCGCTAGCTGTGTGTGAGGAGCACATGACTATTAATATTTATCTACCCGCTTCTTCTTCTTCTTTCCCTCATGTACATGTAGTTGTAGACTTTAGACGTCTTGGACTTTACCTTCTCCCCGTGTGAGAGCAGGCTGAGGTTCTGAGCTAACTTCGCACAAGCGTCTTTTTGGGAAGCCTTTTCAAGTTGAGAGGGAGAGAGAGAAATGGCAGGTGTCTTGCTGGCAGAAACTAGCTGCAAGAATGATAGCGAAGCAGAGAAAAGTGAAGAAAAAGAAGCGGTGTGATATCGGAAGGAAGTAGAGACGGATATTTATAACGATTGTTGTGCACAAGTTTGTGATCGATTGATTTGGCCCCTTAATATTTGCAATCTACGCTGCTGTTGTGGCATTTTATTCAGTTTAACCACGTCACGAAGCACACACTCTAACTTGACTCAATTTCTTATGAATTAGAGAATCGATATTTGAGAGAGCAAGCAAAAGCGCTCTTCTCGTGTGTCAGTTGTTGGTTCTATGATTTCATCCAACGATTTGTGCTAGACAACAGTAAGTCAGTTCGTTGACGATATCAAGTAATCTGACTAAATGCGTTTAACCAAGAAAAGCAAAGCAAAACCAAACAAAATAAAGCAAAGCGAAAGAAGACAAAGAGAATGAAAGCTCGAAGATCGAGCTCTTCTTTTGCTGAAGCGACCGCTGGCGAGCGATCACAACTTTGCTCGCTTGAAAGATTCAATCGTTGACTGTTTGATTGTATTCACGCATTTGATGACCTAAGAGATTGTTTGGTGCAGATTGTACTATACAAACACTGCACTAAGTAGGCAGCCATACAGACATAGCAAGCGAACAACGTCTTTTGTCGCAAGTCGTCCGTTTGGTGAGATCAACAGAATAAAACAGAGGAGGAGAGGGAGGAGAGAGCGAAAGAACAAGATAAAGCAATGTAGACTATACTTCAACAACCAGTGTCGTCGTATGCATGCTTATTGCCAAGCTTACTGCTTGTTAATGCTTCAAATAAGTCGACAGCAGCATCCGGTGTCTATGCGACATCAGCTGACACGCACACGCTCACATATTCACAACGTTGAGTGAGGCTCCGCTTCACTTGAATGCCGTGTCTCACACGCACACACACTCACAAATACAAAGGCAATCTCACAAGCTGATAGCTCATACATGCTGCACATGCACACGAACACAAAGAGGGGAAAAAGAAACAACAACAAAGAGATTGGTATTTGTTGTTTTCGACAAGCTTTGTTCCAATTAATTAGTGTTGATTGTTGGCCAGCCAACCGAGCATGCTTTGCTGCTCGATGTTGGCCGCTTGCTGATGGTATAATAACCGCCAACAGCAGTCTCATTACTGACTGACTGACTGGTGAGCTAGAATTGTGTAGTTATGTTTAGTTGGTGGTGGTGCTGCTGCTGTCACTGACGTCGCCACTAACACGACGCTATCGATGGTTGCTCATTCTCCTTGCTCTACTACGGCTGTGTTTACTACCACTGTACGATGTGTGTAGATTCGCTAGATGTCATTGGACACGACAGATCAGATTGCAGTATGACATTTTTGTTGTTTTCTTACTCCTTCGCTAGTTCCCTTGCTCTCTAGCACACTGGTCTGGTGTGTACTGGGCCAACACCACCACCACTACCACAACATAACTCATGTACGCCATGTCAGTCATTAAGTTTTCGCGTTATTTTGCTCGCCATCTCGTGTCTATTGTCAACGCCGACCGTCGATGTCAGCGGCGGTGGCCAGATTTAGTTCGTGCTGTATTTAGCTCGTTCTGCAGATGGCCTAGCCGCAAACAACAACACTTTGCGGTTTGCTGGCGCTTTCGCTCTGATCGTCGCTGTCGTCGTTTCTATCTTCACCACCCATTGCAAACAATTACGCTGCTTGCTGCAGTTTTTCAATGAGCGAGAGGGCTAGCGAAAAGTTCTGGCCAAAACTTGCACTTGTCGCTGGCGCTGTCGATGCATCGCCGCCCTGGTTGAAGTTGCAATTGCCATTGTGGGCGTACATTGGCACACCAGTTTAGTCAACAACCACGTGCCTGCTGCATGCCAGTCAGTCAGTCAGCCAGCCAGTCAGATCGATCGATCCTCTGAGGCTGTTGTCTCTCTTGAATTTTTGTACTTTTACACAAAGCACTACCTTGACACTCGTGCAATGCAACACAGCACGGCACGGCGAATGATACCAACAACAACTAATAATCAATCAATCAATATCCGTCATGTACACACACATACACCTACACATTGAGTTATTGTATGGCGAATACTTGCTCATGTACTAACTTGCGCCACTTGTGCAAATGCAACAGCACAACACAAACGCAAGTGGAAAGTTTTAGTTCGTTGTTGTTGTTTCACTGCGACTTCACGCATGCATGCATTTAAATGCAGTGTGAAACAACAGTGATCAAGAGAGGAAATGACGACAATTACAATTCTCTCGAAAAAACTATTCAAATAAAACGATTATTTGTAGTGAGAGAGGAGTGATTCTTGGTCTGTGTATCTATCCGTCGTTGTGATTTGGGTGTTCGGGGTATTCACTATCAATACATTGAAAATTTTGTAAGCTCGTTTAGGCATTGCATTGATAATAGAGCGAGATACAACTGTGGTGTCCGTTCGTAAATTCAATTTGCTGACGAGATGTGTTGCTGGCGAAATATGAGCATCCAAAACAACAAAAACATCTTGGCGTCAATTGATTAATGTCATACAAATTACGCCACACTTGTTTGAACCATTCCCTACGCCTATCTAAGCCTTTCTTGCGCCCAGCCAAACTATTCCAATGCACACTCTCAACCCTTACTATCTCTATCTTTCTCTACAACCGAACAACACATGTGACTCAAAGTGCAGCTGACTAGACACACTTGGTTGGGCACAGCGTGTTGCCGATTCGTTCGTTCGTCTGTCTACTTGATTGCTGGCTTGTCAGATTGCTGCTGCTAGCATTGCAATGTCAGGCTGTAACACAGAAAATCAAATCATGAAAATGATGATAATTGTTTTGATTATTTTTATGACAAACGAGCTCGCAGAGGCTGAAAACTGCACTCTCCACACTGTTTTTCGTTTCGTTTCTTTTAGATCAAGTAAGCTCTCGTGTGAACTCACAGCCTCACATGATCTGCAATGCGAGTTCTCTGGACACAATCGTGGTTATTTTCATCGCCATTTCCATTTAACGCTGAATTTTCTAGGCATTTGTAATACATTTTCCAGACACAACTGAAGTTGTATTGTGGAGGCAGAGTAAACTTATCCAATATTGTTTTGTTATTGACGAACATACTGATAAATCACACAAGTGCCGGGTCTATCATTACTACACACATAAAGTGCGCACACCCAAAATGTGGGTACGAAGTTTGGGCATACCTCATATTTCTCTGTAAACCGATATGTTTAGTTTAGAAGTGAGCATAAAAACCCTGAAAATCTTATCTACATTCATTGACTTAAACAAACGAAAAAGTCGAAAAGTTGTTCTGGGAACTTTTAGCGAAAGTTGAGAGCAAACTTGTGACGAACTAGAAAGTTGAATAGATAACGTTTGTTTGTTTACACAAACTCTTCACTCTTGTGCACTCTCTTGTGCAGATTTGGCGCTTGTGTGCTTTTGTACGCGCGTTCAAAGTTCGCTAGCTACACACAACTGGCTATTGCAAGCTGCAGGCTACTGCTGCAACATCACTGTTGCGTTATGCTGACGTGTGTTTGTGTAGGCTAGTGTGCTTATGTATGGTCTGTGACTCGTAACAAGCAACAACAACAGCGATGCGTAAGCTGACGCTGCCAACCTGATGCTTTGCGCTCTGCTGTGTGAGCTTTCGAGATTGTTCGCCCAATCGACAATATTTATGTGTGAACGCAGTCTTGTCTTGTCATTCGTTTGCATTTATATCCGAAGAGCAACTACTGAGTACAACCAAAAATCAAAGCGACTTGGTATCAAATCAACTTCGCAACTAGACGACACAACACAATTTGACCCAAACACATAATCTCACTCACGAACATTAATTACTTCAGCAACAAGCATTTGCCTTAGCAACCACTCTTATTGATAACAAAGGAACCACAAGTAACCAGATAATTAACTTGACTATTTATTGCAAATACTGACAATTATTTGCGACAACATCATATTTATTTCCGACCAAGTTATTGCCTCACGAGGCACCACCACCAACATGCGGGGAACTATTATCCTTTTAGCCTGTCTGGCGTTTGCTGTCGCAAATGCTGATCTCGGTGCCGCCAATAAACGCCAAGGTTTGGTACCAATGTCAGCAAGCGACAATGCTGGCCCCAAGTACAACATCGACTTTAGCTTGATGCCAGACACTTCAGACGCCAGAAATCAACGAGTCAACAAGAATAGCGACGATACTGATAGCCGCCACCACCATAGGCACACCAATAATGAGGCTGTTGAACGAGAGGCACCCACACCAACTCACACACACAGTCACTCCGACAACAGTGGGGCCAGCTCGGAAGACGATGACAAGCCCACCGGCACTGTACACGTGCGCCGCATTTACATCGTTCCATCGATGGGCCCATCGTCGTGGTTCTCTAATTCACCACTAGACAGTTCGTTGGCCACCGAGCGGCGCTCGTTTTTCGGCCGCAACACACCGTCATGGTGGAGCTTATTAGGCGAATCTGGTCCCATGGACGAGACAGACAATAGTGACGTTGAGAGTGTTGAGCGCAAGGAGGCCACAGACAATAACGACGAGACCGTCGCTGCCGGCAGTGAAACAAATCCCGCTACGACATCCAACGATGCCGCCGCTCGACCCTCAATGACGTCGCCTGATTTGATGGCCGACCCTCACCGATTACTCATGGACATGATACAACAAGCGTTGCAAACACGCCTGACCACACTCAAGAACTACTTTGAGGACATGCAACCAGCAGCTAGCGGTGACGGCAAGAACGCAACCGCTAGCAGCAGCGGCGGTAACTCATCCAGCGCTACTGTACCATTGAAACCGGGCACTCATAACGAGACCAAAGAAGACGTTGTTGAATACGACGGCGTCAAGTACCTTCGCAAGACGATCATCACCAAGAATGTTGGCCAGAATCACATGTTTTTCACGAAGCGTTTCATTTTGACGCCACTCAACGAGACTGCAAGCGCGGCGAACACAACAAATTCGGCCCCGACCAACGTTAGCGGCAGCGAAGTCAGCCCAACGTTAACGGCAGCTACGCCAAGACCCATCACTACGCCAGAAGGAGGACCATCGACAAACGCGCCCACAATGTCAAACGCCACTAGTAACCCTGAAGTTAAAGCTGACGCTGCGGTGGCGGATAACAGCAGTGGCGATGGGCCTAAACCATCACCCGCTGTAGTGTCCAGCGGTGCAAGCACAAACGTGCCACCATCAACCGTCAGTGGTTCGCCCGCTAACCGTGAGCAACTCGAGAAAGAGGACGCGTCAACGCCCGTCAAGAATGATAACCGCGAGCGGACTAGTGAGCGATTAGTGCGCAAGAAGCGTGCATCATGAAGATTAAACTCGCTGTGACAAAGTGTGTCTCGCCAATGAGCCAGAGTGAGTTGCTCACAACGGAGTTGCACAACGAGTTGGCCGACGAGTCAAACTTCTGTGGGCTCCAAGTCAAACTGAGCACTGATTGTATTGGACACATTACAATTTCCACATCCCCATCAAAAACATAATAACCATAATGTGTTTCTGGCTTCGAGTAGAGAGGAGGAGAGACACATGCACACTCACCACACATAACAATAATAACAATGATTCTACTGTTTACACACAGCAGTGCAGTTATATTTAAGCATTTCAGCCACCAGTCTATATCGAATCTGACGAGGGTCGTTGTTGTCATTGACAATCACGTTCACCAGCTAAAGTTATGATTGCTGCTTGTCTCTGAGTTGAAAGCGTGACGCAATTCATCTGCTTCAACTGAGTAGCGTCAACAACTCATAACTATCAATGAAGCAGATGTTTTTGCCTAGAATCAGCAACAACAACAATGATTACAGAATCGTCACAAAAACGATGATGACGAAATAAGAAAGCGAACATTGATTTCATCCTGACACCAACGAGTCGATCACGATTTCTACTGCTCATCAATCACGTCGCTAGTTTTCAGCAACGACGAAAAGTCTCCGCATCCAAATACTACTAAATAAGTATACTATGTGACGGGTCGTCACTGTGTTCTAAGACTATACCGACGATCACACGCAACCAAAAAGTCTGCGCTAAGACTCAAAGGATAATTTCTTCATTTGAAAGATATCTCTTTCTTCTATTCTCTCCTTTTTTTGAATATTCACCTATCGATAATCCAACAGCACACAGAATGTGTTGATCTGGTGTGTGGCTCGTTTTGAGAAACACCTTTCACGATCATTATTACTTGCTACACACTCAGGCAACAATTCCGACGTGGAATAAAACGTAAAATAATAAATCAACATAAATTATTATCTCGCTTATACGTTCGTGTCTCGCAAATCGAATTCTAAAGAGTAAGAAATATTCGTTAATTATTGATAAAATGATATTGTCATGAGAGAGAGAGAGAGAGAGAATTTCGAGGTCAAGGCGAGAGTACACAGGTACACACCTCTGCCACCATATGTGACACGAATACGAATCATTGAATATAAATCAGACTAATGAGTATTAAGTGTTGATTTTGGGTTGGCTCTCAATTTAGGTGTGTGTGTGTTTGTTTTGTTTTGTTTAGTCCGATCGATTTGAGTCTGTTGTGTCGAGCGCGCAATCGTCTGCGAATGAGGAAAGAAAACTGTCGTCGCATGTCGTAAATGATGGCGAAGCTTTGTTGCTAGTTCAACAGCACACTGCGCTGTGTTGTTGAATTGGTCCGGAAGTGGCAGTAAGCGAGTTGTTAACAAGCTAACAACTTGGCGCGACAAGTTTTGTTAGTTAAATATTTGTCTCGTGTTCGTTAAAATAGAGCGCGACGAATTCGTTCGAAGAGTGAAATTTGTCGTGTCGATTCATTGCTTTGGTTAAGTTAGCAGCTATGCTCTAGTTAGGCTCGGCTCAGTTTCACTTAGTAAGGTAACTGTGTGATTCAGTCCGGTTTGGCAAGCTCTACATGTAAGTACATCGAGCGACTTTCAAGCTGATGAGCTTCGACAAAGTGGCGATTAAGTTGGCGATTAACTGCCAAGACAATTTATATGTATGTATTTATTACAGGACTATAACTTTGTGTTGGTCTCACATATCACCCATTAAACACGTACATGATATTATGGATGCGTTTGACAGCAAGCAACAATAAACATCGTTATTAATATCAGCTACTTTATATGAATGCGGGAATATGTGTGTGTGTGTGTGTGTGTGTGTGTGTGCTTGTAATGCTCGGCAACATTTCAAAGAGACAATGTTTAAATAAATGATAAATGGATTGGTGTAGAATGTGTCCAATTTTTGCACTAATTATTGCCAGTTATTAGACTACATCATCTACATTTATCAACGAGCTACCTTTTTCTAAAGACTAACTCTCAATATGAGATGCTCTTACAGAAAGTAAGTTTTCAAGCTTTGAGCTGACATAAATAACATCACCACAAGTATTGGTGGCAGTTGACTATTGATAGCGTTCATTAAGATAGTTTGCCTAAGTGAGTACATATAGCAAGTGGCGTAGTTAAAGTTTGTGCTGGAAGCTTGCTCGCAATTATATGCACACGTGCAGCTCGTTAACATCAACACAAATTGTTGTTTTGTCGCTGGCTGTGTGATTAGTTGCGCCGATCACCAGACAGCGCTCACAACCATTCGATGATCTTCAATTTGATGTTTGCTGTTCTACTGACAACTGAGAGCGAATGGCTGAACTCACAAGTTCATAAACTAATTCATAGGAAGCAGCTGCGTGGCTTAAAACAATCGAGATTTTCAGTTGTCTTCAGCAAGTGAAAGATTATCCAACCATCGTAATGGTTGTTACTGTGTGGTGGTTGTCATTGTCGTAACTGACTACATGTATGCGCACAGTTCCTTCACACACACACACACACGCAGTTTTGAAGGACGTGATCGTGGAAGAAGAGATGAAACTAACGAGTGAGAGGGGCGGGGCGAAGTTTCGATAACAACAATCAAGTGGAAGCCAGATTAGAATAAAATTTATGCGCGACTTTGTTGCTTATTCTTCTTTGAGTATTTCGGCAGTGCAAACAAACAATCTCGATCTCGCTCAATGCACCTGTCTCTATCTATACCTACTCACACCGCAATAGTATCGATGATTTCTGGTTGTCGACGGTCGTTATTCTCTCCTCTCCTCGCCTCTTCTCATTTATTGTTGAATGTTAATGCGCGTGCGTGTATTTGCTTGTGATCATCGATTTAAATTCGTGACTGCATTGTTTGTGTGTATGTGTGACAAATGGTATTACCGCACTTCCGGTCAAACCTCATTCACCTCATCTGACTGTGCCAGCTTGTGATATACACACATATTGAGAGTAACGACACAAAGAGCAGCGTGTTCAACAGCGAAACGTTGACAATGCACAACAACGAGTAACAACAACAACAAATAAAACAAGGTCAATCAACTCGATTTGTGTGTTGAAACAAATTCAATTTTGAGTCGAACAGAGTCACAGGTGAATAGCATCAACAAGAACAGCAACAGCAAACTGAACCACCAGTCAATCAATTGAAATTGCAATAGGAGAATCGATCCTATCGATCGATTGGGCATTTGAGCAACAAAAACAGATTGTACGCACGAGTTGGCCAATCATCAATTCGACGCTCAACGCTCGACATCAGACACACAACAACAGCAGCCACAACAACGACCACAACGACAAAAACAGCGCGCCAAAGCTTGCTGTATATTTACCTGGCCAAGCGACACTTGCCAAACGAACACGCTACGACCACAACTGGCTCTAATAAGTTCAGGGACCAACATTATCTTACTTTTCGTTATTGAAAAGATTTGAGATTAGATACAAGTTATTCGATCATTCAATCGAGCTATGAATATTGTCAGCACACGGCAAGCTCACATCGCATCGCATTAAGACTTGAAGAATATTGTCGCCAAGCGCACGCAGTTGAAAGGTAAAGTAAACATACTTATAATATCACATTTGAAACTTAAAGTAAGCTATACGATATAAAACAATGCAGAGAGTTATGCTCATTTGAATGGCTTGTTTTGATCTGAGAATGTAATCATCTCATCTCAGATCAGAGACAATAATCATCATTTCAACTCAGATAATAGTATAATAATAATAATAATATTATTGCATCGTACGCATCACATTATGCATTGTACATTGTATAGTTCATCTGCGCTATTATTATTGGTTGCGTTTGTTATGACAATGCGGTCCTGAAAGAACGTTCATTCTCAGAGCAAAATTACTCAAAACAAACCGAAAAATTATTATTTCTCTATTCGCTCGAGCACTTGAGAAAACTTGAGAAAAATCAACTGACAACTGTGCAATCAATCGATTGACCAGTTCTATTGACCATCGCCACCCATTTTGCTAATCATCTCATCAACATTAATACCAGTAACTATTTGTTACCTGGACAGCTGAAATTAATGGACGAATGTGAGTATTGTATGGCACCATCGATGGCTATCAGTTAGACTCGACCACAGCAAAGCAACTCAATGCTCACTGAGCGCACACAGGATTTAGCAGAGCCAATGGTCACCTGTTAGTCAGCGGCTGCTAGTCATTAGCGACCAGCAACAGCAACAGCAACAGCAACAGCAACAGCAACAGCAACAGCAACAGCAAC
>JAIFTH010000885.1:0-14296 GCA_019968535.1 Fragariocoptes setiger | reverse complement strand
CACACACACACACACACACACACACACACACACACACACACACACACACACACGAAGAATCGCATTGAATTGCATTGTGAAGGAATTGCGTTGCATGGCAAAAGTACGTCGTCTCGATTGCACGTATAATGTAAGCATTGGCACAGCGCGTCATCGGTCACAAGCAATGTTGGTGTCTCGTTCGCTCGCTCGCTCGCTCAATCACTCGTTGAATGTTTAATCAGAATTAGTGTTGAATGCGAAGTGAGAATTAGAATCAGAACGGAGGTGTTTTTACTTCTGTCAGTTTATTTATAAACATTATTCCAATCAAGTTCATTCATGCCAAAGGGGAGGATTAGCTAGCATTATTTTTGAGATTGATTGATCAGCTGGTGTTGCTCTATTGATAACTGGTAAGTTGTAGATGAAATTGTGATGGAATGCGATATGCAACCTCTCGATGTGAAACGCCGTTCGCCAGTATGGTCGAGGGAGGAGCGCACGTTGAAGACATCAAAAAACACATCTAGCTAAACACGGTCCATTGAGCGAGGCACACATTGAGTGAAAGACGCTTATTTGGTTCGATTCGATTGGATTGGATTTGAGTTCTTCTTGGATTAAAATAGTGATGGATAAATAAAGAACAAAGATTGTCACTGACACATGCGAATCAACACCAACACCGAATTATTGACTGTAAGCGATGAACGAGCACGTGTATCACGCTAAACCGTAATCGAGTAAGTAGCAACGCAGATTAGGGAGCACAAGAGAAAGAAGAAAGTGAGTGGGGTCACAGAGGGCCAGTCGATGTTTCAAGTTGAACTTATCAACATTGCAAAAAGCTTCTTCAAAATCACAATCAGTCGAGAATTGATCCTGTCTTGAATTTCTGTCCTGTCTTCTCCGTGTGCTATAATCTACGTCTACGTTTGTGTTTGCACGTGTGTGTGTGTTTCTTTCTCTATTTCCATCTTTATCTTTTAAGTGTGTTTAGCCTTCGTGAACGATTTGTCTGCTCGCCGACTCTGTTGCGGAAGTTGGCCAAACAGCCAGCTAGCTAGCCAGACACAAGAATAGACATGTGGGCCGCGTTTAAGTGGCTATTTGTCCACATAGCCGAGCGAACAAGAGCCTCGTCCACGAGTCAAGTTGCTTACGTTACAGCTTGCTCGCTCACTCGCTTGCTTAGCTTGCGTTATTGTTCATTGGCATCGTGGTATTGTTCGTACGTTAGCTAGCTGGCTGTCATAAGTTAATCGTGACAATCGAGACTTGGTGTGTTTCATCGTCGATAAATTGCATCATGATAAATAGATGACACAAGCACAAGCACACTCTTTCACAATGGAGCACCGAATGCCGGCACACTAGCACACAGCAAGAGCACGTGCACAGGTGATAAATAAAAGAAATGAGATGAGATGAGATGAGACGGTACGATCCATTGCACAGATAAGCCGGTTAGTTGAGGGGTGACTAACTGCGTGAGTAAAGTATTTACCTTTCATCCACTCCACTCCACTTCACTTCACTCCACACGAACGAACGAACAAATGAACGAAAGAACGAACGGACGCACACACGCACCACCTACACTTAAAGAATATCATACAAGTGCTTCTCTCGTAATATCAACCTTTTATTCTCTACTGCTAAACTGCAGTTCCATTCTTAATATTCCACTGTGTTACGCTTTTTATTATTATATCTATTATTATGAACGAGAAGAGAGCATGGTCATATTCTAATGTTTATTGTTGCCGTGTTTTGTTCTCACAAATATAACCGAGAACATCAGAGAACACAGAAACAGCAGAAGCAACATTCTTGTATTAGATTGAGACCAACCGGCGAGATTGTACTGAACGCGTCTAGCGTAACAGCAGATCAATCATCGAATTTAGCATTTAATGCGGTTGGCTTAGGACACTGTTGCCCTTCCCCTGTTATAGAACAACAGCAATTTATGTTTAGAAAGTTGCAGAGGCAGAGGCAGTTGCGAAACATTGCGAAAATAAACTAGTTCAACTTATGAGTCCGTTTGCGCGCCCGGTGCCCATTGAAGCGCGTCACTCGTGTCAATGGGCAGTAGCGGTAGTCAGTTATCTAGTTAGTTAGACTGCTAGTTATCTGTGATTGTTGCTTTTTGTACGTTCATTGGCCTCAGTTGATCCTCTTCTCGTTCATTGAATGGCTATGGCAGTAGCAATGGGAATGAGAGTGCGAATGAAAGTGGAAGTGGGAATGAAAGTGAGGGTGAGAACGGGAGCGCGAGTGGGAGTAAGAGTGGGTGTGGGAGTGGAATGTGGCGCCCCAAAGCATAGAAACAATAATTCGCATTGACGTTCCATTGGTGCGTTTCAGCTCACTTGCAGGCAACACACACACACACACACGGACACGCATACACAATTTCTGAACAATCATCAATGTTGCAACGCTAACTGTTTGATATTGCAACGTTTTGCACAATAACAAAACAGTTCACACACCAGATTAGTGAGGAAAATTATGCACTATATTTTGCAAATTTCTCCACCAAAAATCGTGTCGTAATCGCCGGACAACAAAAGTGTGTGTGTGTTCTATAATGATAATAATAAGTAAAGTTCATCGTCAATAGTAACGAAAACAATTTCTACGTTTGACTAACACTAACTATGGCACTAACAATATTTAGAACCTTTGTTCAGATGTTGCTTGCACAGTAGCGGCAACAGCGGCGCACACAATACAATCTGACAGTACAGTTACACTGTACGATCTTCATCATAGAACCATTTGATTTTAAACGACCTTGATACGCGCGGTTTGGTCGCTATAGTCATTGCTTGTTTGTGGTTGATGGGTGCAACGGCATCGCTGATAGTTAATCTAAGACATAATCTATTAGAGGACCATCCATTATTTGATGGAAAACAAACGAACAATGACGAATGAACGAACATAAAGCAATGATCGAAAGACAGACCGATGGTGATCGTCAGCGTCAGGCTATTTGTTTATTGAGAGAGAGAGACAGAGAGAGCATTCGAAGGAAGCGAAGCAGAGCGAGGAAACTCAAAGTTGACACGAATGGACAAACTAGAGAGCAATTAATTTTGCCCCCTACTATTAAATACAAATCGTGATAGCTAGCAATGTAAACTTCAATATCAATGAAGAGAGAAATTAAACGGCCCGCGGTCGTCTTGTGTCCACACACTCGTTTGGTGGCCGAACAAATGTCAACTGTTTTATTTCAAATAAATTCTGCGACGTGCGTCGCTATCAAGCTCATTAGTGAGCGAATCAGCATCAGCGTTCTGACCGTATAAGTTGTTCTAGAAGTTGCTTCACTCTTAAAATTCGGCAAGTCTGACATTGACATTGACAGTCACGCTTATGCTGACGACAACAACAGCACTCTTCATTTTACAAGCGTTAAGTTTAAGCGTCCAAGGACAACGGGCCCCACATGATGGGTTACATTATTTGTCTGTGATACACACGCACACACGCCATTTTAAACACTGTCCACTTACTCAACCACTTCTACTACTACTACTACCACTACTGTAGTGACAGGCAGACACAGTAGAGGCAGGCAGGCAAACAGACAAACGGACGGACGCACGGCAAGATTGGCCAAGACGACGCACACAAGCCAAGCTATCAATGGGCCACTAACGCTGACAATGGCCTGACAAATGATTTAGCTGACTGAGCTGCAATGCGCCAACAACTCCTTCAAGTAGTTCAAATAATATCAAAGAACAGTAGAGAGTGGCCCAGACAGACAGACGGACGCACGAACGTCCGGATAACAATTGACTATCAACCGGACAGTCGCCTGATCGTTGTGCGTTGTGCTCGTTGCAATGCCAATTGCACAAATTTTCAATAAAATTACAAGCTCAAGTTCACTTTACTCACACAATTTCATTTTATTCTATTTCAAGTTCAATGTGGAATCTAATTCAATGTGATGTTTCACAATCTCTCTTGTTCGGTGTCTTGGTTGTCGGAACGAGGTCAGGCTACGTACAATCAACAGAAGCCTATAATTTTGTTGAAATGTTTATTGTCCGACGATTGGCTCGTCTGTTCGGACACCACAAGCGGCAGTGAACGACGAAACATTTCAGCATTAAACTTGAACTTTCAACGAAATGTGAGACCTCGTGCAGGACGCCGACGGGGCCAATTGCACGACTTGTTGTAAGCTAAGTGGGTGAGTAAGCCACGTGCAAATACACAGTCAATCAAGCACATAGTAGGCTCATACGTGAGAAGGCTAACAAACTCTCGCCGGACGTATGAAGATAAAGTACATCTCGATCGGTCGATCGGTCGGTGTCTTGACAGCCTCGTCTATCGTTCGTTCAATAAGACGATTATTGAACAGACAACGTTGTCTCGCGCTCGCTCGAATCTCACTCGCTCGATATCCTGTACGCGCGAACGCACGCACATCCACAAATAGACAGTCAGTCAAACAGACGAACAGACAGACTGCAATCTGCATCAAAACACAAAGTTATTGTGACGGCAGACATTATTGACCTCTTTATCTGTCTATCGTTGAGTCGCTAAGTCTTGTGCATGTGCGTCTGTTTGTCTGCTACTAACTGCTACTCACTGGTAAGATCATATGCATATGAAACGTGCCACCAATGTTATTGTCGTTGCTGTTGTTGTGTTTGTTATTATTGTTATGATGGCTAGATTGTATTCAAATCGATGCGATCCCGCTATCCTATTGCATTCTGCGATCTGATATGAACTTGACTTGAGTTGGCTCATCTTGACGGTGGCTATCTTGAGCTCTAGTTTGGTTCAGTTCAGTGGATCAATGTGGTCGGTTTTTTCTCCTAACGACCACTCGATATATCGACTCGATGTCGGCTCGATAATATGCGTGCTTTATAATGCACGACCATGGTAATGCACGTTAACGTTTGGGGTGCGTCCACACGATGCGAGCCAATATGACATGAGCCGACGTTAGGCTCAGTAAAGCCAATGATGCATATGATAACGTGAAAGGCGCCTCAAGCTAGACAGTGACAATTTATTAGATTATAGTATGTCAGCGTCAAGCTCAGCTTCTTTGTCTATGTTGTAAAGCTTATGTCGACAACAATAACAAAAACAACAACAACAATGTTTAGCACGACTTTGGCCGCAAGCAGTTGTTGTTGTGTATTGTTGAGATCATCGTTTGTAAGAGAGAAATTTGTTCGACTAATCGGCCGAATGGACGAACGGATTGACGGGCACACACTTATACTCACTGATCAAATATAATACTGGCAATAATGCAATATTTGCTAGCTCTCGTTAACTTGTAAACACACTCACTGACACGCAATATTGACTCACTCGACAGCGTTCACTCGACAAAGTGCAAGTGCTAAGTTTAAATGTGTACGCTAAATGTGGCGCAAGTGTGAGTGTAAACATAAGCCAAGATTGAGTGTGCGATTGAAGAGATGAGGTAATCGTGTTGGCTAACAATGTTCAAGATCAGTGGAAAATTTACATTTTGTACGGTCAAAGCTATGTTGCTCTCTTCTTGTTCTTGTTCTTCTTCTTTCGAGAAAAAAAGAAACTTGTTTGTTGTGAAATCACAAGCACATATTCTCTAGGTAATGAGCACGCAAACAAACAATGATGCTACCGAGATACGGCAATGGAAAACATGGTCTGGTCAGTGGGTAAGAGAGTAGTCGGCGGCTTTAATATAAAAAATAAACGAATCAACAATGACGGCGTCCGAGAATCAAGGGTGAGAGTTTACTGTTGCTGCTTTGTTGGTCAAGTTGTCCCGGGCCGGTCTATGGTCGTTCGCGCGAGAGGATGGGGAAAAATTGGTTTGCGATAAATCATCGCAACAATTGCTTTCGTTCGTTTTGTTCTTTCGTTATTATTGGCCTCTACATCCTCAATGTCCTGTACAATCTTTTGCTAGTAGTAACAAATGTTGTTGTGGTTCTGTTGTTTGTTTGTCCGCTGCTTGTCAGTTGCTTGCTTGCTTGTCCGTGAGAGCGAGCGAAAGAGCAACCAAGCTGGCCGGCTAGCCAGAATGTAATGGAAACATTATCTTAGCTTCTCTGAGCGAGCGAGCGACAGATATTCGGTCTTACGAGAAGACCGACCACGAATGAACGAGTGAAGTATGGGCTCGCTTGAGATTAGGAGATTACTCTTATGCCAAAGAGGAAGCTAGTGAGCAAGGGAGCGAGCAAAGCAGCCTATCAAGGTCTCAATCATTCAATGAACAAGCAGACACATCATAAGAGACAGCATCATAACACAATGACGACAATCGAAAGGAAGCATTGACATCAAACTTGCATTGAATCAAAGCAAATTTATCACCACGACTTCAGCTTTAGCTTAGATTTGAAGCTAATAAGAAAAAAGAAGTTAGAACTGGAGCCCAATCTAAAGCTTAATTCAGTAAGCATTGGTGAAGATGGTGGTGGTGGCGGCAACGGCGGTGGTCAGAGGGAAAGAAGGAGAGAGATACCACTATAAATGTTCTATTGCACACAGCACAACGAGCTTGATACAAGTAGCAAACAAACAAATGGATAAATTGATGCTTCTGATGTTAGAATGGAAGCAGGAAGCGACTAGCAAGACAGTTTTTTATCGTTTCATCATGCACTCAATCACTGATTGGCAGAATACGCGCTGTATACATCGCGGTACAGCGAGGCCACAAGGCACACTGCATCACACGACGCCATGCCATGTCATGCCACACAATGCCACGCCCAGGCTCGAACCGAATTCAAAAGAAACGTGACCGTCTTTGTCGCGTGTCTACACGACCACGAAGGGCCCATCGTGAGTCGTCAGTCGTAAGTAGCGAAAACAAAGTTTGTCCATTGTGACCAATGGTGCTGCTAGTTATCAGCAGTCACTCAAGCTCATTCTCAAGCGACCTCAATGTGGCTTATGTGTGGGCATCAACAACAAAAATAATTGACAGGCCACAAAAGACGAAGAAGAAGAAGATATTGACACACACACACACACTACTACATGTTAAGACATCAATGTTCTCTTATCTAGTTGACTATTCATTGAACGACTGTGTGCATGTGATGCATTCAGTGCATCGATATCACTACCCGAATAAGAAACGATTTGGGTTATACAGACTCGTAAAATAAACGAAATAACGAACAAAAAGAATTCCCAGTGTGAAACGAAAGAGTCGAGTAACAAAGCTCTGTTACTCGATCAAAATTTTGTCATTCGAGGGAGAGAGAGAGAGAGCGAGGGATAAAATGGGCTCTTTTTGTTGTATACATTTGTGCAGTTGTTTTGTCGTCAACTATTGTTATTGCTCAAGTCGAATCACGTTCCACACTATCAACTCAAACAACTATTGGCCCTTTCAATATTCAATCATTCGATTCAAACTTGCATCTGATCATTGCAAATTCGCTGTTCATAATTCACAATGAGTCATCCTTGATGAACACATAGTGGTCCAATGAGAATTGGCCCCATTTGCGGTGTGTGGCATGCAAGAGATTGGCACACATCAAGAGTGCCACATTGGATGTGCATATTCACGCATGAAGCTCACTGACAAAGATGTCACAAAAAACTGATATAGCCAAGTGGTGGCGCTCTTTGAACTTTTGTTCGCTCTCGCCATCGATGATTTAGAATTGTGGAGATGGAAGTGAGTTCTTTCTTTTTTGTTACATTCAGAGAGACAGAAAAAAGCCAGTCAATAGTTGTGGCCTTTGTGACGAACCGACACAACAGTAGTGATATGGCCAGGAAGAGCCAATAGAATGTGTGCTATTTTTAGCACTTTATTCAATATATTCCGGTATACAAGTACTGTTCGGTGTTGAGCTCTCATGAACGTGCGAAAAGCGCTCAGTGTGGTGCGCTCAAATCGTGAACGTGCTGCTCAGTAGCGCAGCGTGGAAAAGCAGGTGATAACTTAACGCTTTAGCGATGAGAATGTTATGTTCTAATGGCGAATGACGAATGCACGAATATCCAGCCAAGTTGTTTTTAGTGTCTAGGAGCAATTCTTCGTCTGACTGTTTGAATCAATATCGAAATTGAATAACCAGAGTAGTAGTGGTCCTTATTGAATAATTGAGAAGCTACAGATACGAATTCGATCAATTCCAATTTCTGCAGTCAAAACATTGAAATTGATATAGTATTCGAATGTATATTGAAGTGCCGAAGTGAGGAGAAGACGCAGACGAATTGAAAAACAATGAAATTGAAGACAATTATCAGCTTAACATGGTTGATTGGCCTTAGTGTTAATTGTTGCTTGTGTCATGATGACATCAGCGACAGCAATCATGATTATGATGTCAGCCACGTAGATGGAGAAAATAACAAAAATGATAATAATAATGCTACTGTAGACGCCAAAAACGAGGAAGAGGACAAGTTTGTCATTAGTGTGTGCACCGTTGGCGCCTCCGCTATACGAACTATCGATGATTTGCAACGATTTGCTGTGGGCCTCAGTAAGCAGCCAAAACCCAGCTCATCGATATTTTCCAATTTGATCGGCATCCGATACATGGCCACTTGTTTGGAACAAAACGATCTGATCCAAGAGTTTGCTCAGCTGGTAGACGATCAGCGTGCCGACGTGTGCCATCCGAAGTATGTCAAATCATTGATTGAGTTCAAGCAGAAGCAGAAGCACAAGCAGGGCCAATTCTCTGCCTCGTTGATAAAGCCATTCTACAAGCGATATATGTACGCGGTGGCGCTCAAATGTTATCGTAATCTGTACATCAATTTAGCCGACGCCGATCGCAAATTGAGCGAGCAAAAGATTGCCGACGAGTTCGAGAGTCACGTTGCTAGATTCGAGCACGTACATCCGAACGTTACGTACGATTTTGGACAAGAGTTCATGGACGAAGTGCACAATTTCATCAAGACAGTGAGTTTACGCGACCAACTCGAGATGTTGACAAAAAAGAGACGCTTCTTGTTGCGTGTCATGGTGCCAAAAAAGTATCAGAACAACGGTGCCCCTAACAATTTGCACAATGTTTGGCATACGGTCGAATTGTGTCAGCAATATTCGCGTTACTACGAGAATGCGCTCATGTCAATCGGGCGCTTGTCACGCGCTGGCTTCGCTTGGAAATTGGACCAAATCGAGTCGATCGATGTGGCCGATGGTGAATTGCGTAAGCCGGAACAAATGTCCGAACAGAGCAAGCAATTGTTGCAGAAATGGCTCAGTATTGCGCAACGTTGCGATGCTTTAATCAGCTCTTGCATTATGTATTCCATCGACTACAGAAGAACCAATGTGAAAATATTCGACAGCAAGAAGCACAATAATATGGCCATTGCTACGTTACCTGTTGAAAGCATAGCCCAATTTGAGAACAACCAACAGCATTCGGTGGAGCTGGAGCTTGTGAACACTCCTGTCATATTGCACAGAGCGTACAGTGGCAGTGAGAAACTGTTGCACAAATGGTTCAAGAAGGTACCGAGGCGATTTAGCAATGCACTGCAAAGGTTGGCCTCCACCAAGAAGCTCGGCAAAGTGGGCAAAGGATTGGTGGCCTTGATAAGGGCGCACACGAAAAAGTACGTGACCGGCGGCAACCGAATGGTGGGCTGTGTTAGTTATGTCACCATACGGCTGGTCATTCATGCGGTCTTGTTGTCTGTCCTTCTGACACCCATAACAAATCACACTCCAGAGTTTCAATTAGATGTGCAATAAAGTCACCACGATAATAATAAAGGCACTATCAATATAACTATCAGGTTCAACCCGGTAAAATAATTTGGTTGTTTCATGACGCGCTGAGCGCGTCAAAACGCTCGTTGTGTGAGAACAACAACAAATCATTCACGTCATCTCATATCAGCAAGCATAGTTCTTTATTTGTGTCAAATTTCAGTAGTAGTCATTTAAGATCAGCACGTGGTAAAATAATCATCTGGATGAGTGTAGATACTGGCGCATCATGCAAACTAAATCGATTGCACAGCATTGTACAGAGAAAGAGGACTTGATTGTTTATTATAATCACATACGTTGATAACTAATAATTTACACAGACAGACAGACACATACAAACAAAAGAACAGTATTGTAATTATGATTACACTCGTACTCTCGCTGTAGACGGAGTTGAAGTAGCAGTGGCAGTGGTAGAGTTGTTGGTGACCTTGCCGTAAAGATTGTCGTTCAATTGATAATACATGGGCGCACGTGCACAATCTACTTCGTACCACCATTGGCAGGAGAATTTCTCCTGATTGAATATGGTGCCGTTAGGGCACAGTATTGAGCTTTGGGTGCCGCCTTGGCCGCACAAATGCACCACCTGGCACGCAGTCTCAGTGTCGGCGTAATAGCCGTTGAGTGGTTGACGTGAGCACGCGAAACTGGTCGCCGGCACCGACGCCAGCACCGGATATTCGACGCCGGCACGGCCCGGAATGCCATCGTTGTCTGTGTCCGGCGGCAATGGGGCCAAGCCCAAGTGTGCCGGAGCCATTCGAGTTAGTGGCGGTGTTGGTGAGTTAGTGTGATAGCTTAGCTTGTCGTTCACTTGGTGTTGGTGGCGCTGTTCATTGGTCGTGGTTGCCCGAAAATGCCCGCTGTTGTGATTGCTGTTCGTGTGAGTGCTGCTTTCGATGTTGGGATTGTTAAGCTTGGGCTCCTCGCGGGCTTGTCTCGAATTCTTCAATGTCACCAATGGCTGTTGTGGTTGTTGCGATTGTGATTGTGCTTGATGATTGAATGGTGATGCCGTTCGATGATGAGCTGTGCCTGATGTTGGACGTCGCGGAATATCGTCGTGACCATCCAAGGCACCCAAATCGAACGAATCCAAATCATTGTCATTGCTGTTATATTGAGATGTGGGACTGGCAGTGGTCGTTGTTGTTGTTGAGCTGCTCGTCGGTTGGTAATGCTGGCGTACACGAACTCTAACAACACGATTACCATTGTGGCTAGAGATTAGAGCAGCACTAGCACCGGCATCGGCATTCACATTAGTATTTGCAACGTTTGAATGATGACGATGACGGTGTCGATTATTTGTTGCTGCTCTGTCGCTCTCGTCATAACCGACGCCGAACGGTAAATCGCTCATCGTTGACACCTCGTTCTCGTTGTGGGCCGCCTCAAACATAACGGACGATTCCGATGATCGAGTTGTTGTCGTCGTCGTCATCGGCTGTAACTGTGATTGTGATTGTGATTGTGATTGTGTTGTAGCAACAACAGCACCAGCACTAGGTGCTTGTGGCAACGGTACACTGCTCAATAGTGCATCGATCTCGGCGCTGGCATTGCGATACAAACCGTACTGACCGGGGCCCGAATACAACGGAATGTGTTGCCGAATTCCGTTGCTCGACGACGTTGAACGACGATCCACGCCTGACAACGACGAGCGTCGTTGATTTGATGCTTGGCGTCTTTCATCCTGGACGAGCTCGTTGTCGTGATCGTTGTTGCGTACTCGTTCACCGCCACCACGATTAACAGGTGCTGTTGCTTGCTCGTTTCTGTGTCCTACACGACTCTGAACTTCTGCTTGTTGTTGCTGTAACTGCTGCTGGCGCTGTTGGGCCTCAGCTTTGGCTCGCTTTTCGCGTTCGCGTTGTTGTAATTTGAGCAATAACATTTGCTCGTGTTGACGTTTCTCACGCTCGCGCCGCTCAGCGGCTTCGCGTTCGGCCTCTGCACGTCGTTCGGCCTCGAGTCGTTGCCTTTTGTAGGCTTCTTGACTGGAGACATTGTCAGCGCGACGTTGCGCGTCACGCGACACACTCGATGTGCTCGAGCCGGCGGTCTCACGACGCTTTATGTTGGACGCCTCATCATCAGCTGCTGCTGCTGTAGCAGCCATACGTTGCTTATTCACCTCGAGCTGATATTTGAGTAATTGCAGGTGTTTGTCATGCTGATCTCGTTGCTGTAACAGGAACGATTCAAGAATGTGAGGCGACACACGCGGTTTCGGTGTAGTCGTTGTGGTTGTTGTCGTTGCTGCAATCAATTGTTGTTGTTCGTAAGATGTGAGCTGTGAAGGACTCTGTTGTTGATTTCCGCTGGTGAGCCATTGATGCTGATTGCGTTGCTTTCGTTGCTGTTGCTGTTGCTGTTGCTGTTGCAATAACAACAAGTGCTGACGCTGCAATTGATTGTCAAATAGAGCTTGCTGATCATTGTTGTTGTTGTTGGTGCCGTCTAATGCATGAGCATTGTTGTTTGAGTTGTCAATTTGATTATTATTGTTGTCCAAATTAAAGTTACGAGATGTTGTTAATGCCGAATGATGGTCGTTAAACTCGACTCCAGCATTGCCAGCGGTACCGACAGGTGCACTCTGTACGCTGTTGCTCGTGCTCGTTTGTGCTCGCGCCACAAAACGAGCATCTGGCTGTTGATAGTGCGCTTGCTGTTGGTGCTGTAGTTGAGATGGCACAAAATTGTGCTGAACGAGATGTTGTTGTCGATACGCCAGCAATGCTTGCTCGGCCGATTGCTGTACAGCCGTAGCAAGTGTGGGCGCCGCACGCGCTACTAAAGGCACATTATCGTTGACATTGTTGTTGGCAGTCAATGAACGAGAGAATGGATTGATTGGAGTTTGAGTGGGCGCCGCCGGTGCTGCTGCTGCTGACGTTGGTTGTGGCGGCGCTAACAAGTCTTGAAAGGTCACTCGTGCCGAGTGCGACTGTGACGACGAATGTAGCGACGATTGGAACGGCGCTGAAGATAGTTGTGCCCCGGGCTGTGCGCCAATGTATTGGGGTAGCGACGATTGCTTGCCGAATGGACGATTGGCCGGCTCCGACAACGCTTCGTTTGGATTGAACAATGGTGCAGCTGCTGATGCTGATGCAGATTGCTGCTGCTGTTGTTGTTGTGGCTGCTGCTGTTGCTGTTGCAGATGAACTGACTGTTGCGGTGCACGTGGTGGAATTTGTATCAGGTAACTTGACGGTGACGAGCTCGCCGACAACCAGCTTGCTGGTGGACTGACAGGTGCGATGGGCCTATGAGCTACTTGTGTTTGTGCTTGTGCTTGTGTTTGAGGCTGAAATTGGGGTTGGGGCTGGAGTTGGGATTGAGATTGAGATTGAGATTGGGATTGCACTTGTTGTTGGAACGATGATTGTTGCCCTGGCACGCTAATAACCGAATTGGAGTGCTGCTGTGTCGGCTGATATTGCGCCAGAAACTGCTGATGCTGAGCTTGAGCTTGCGGTTGCGGTTGCGGTTGTTGCTGTTGCTGTTGCAATTGCTGTATTTGTTGCTGCTGCTGGTGTTGCCACGAATCATGCAACGAACGAGTGGCGGCATCAAATGTCGGCGACAATTCGCGATAATTAGATTGAAATTGGGCCGCAGTGTGTGGTTGCTGTTGATTTGATGGCTCCAAGTTGTTGTGAGTGGACACTAATGGTTGTGTTGGCGCCGACAACGATGACAACGACGATAATGGTGATGACAGCGGTGACAGCGCTGCTTGGCCGGCTGTAGCCAACGAATTGATGTTGGCATCGGAATCGGTGTGAGTGTGAGTGTCGAAAGCGTCGAGTGTGTTTGTTGGCGGCCCCAATTGTGGTGGCCGTGCAGCGATCGGAAACGATGCTTGCAATTGCGATGGAGTCACTATTTTGAATTGATTCGGATCGAACTGCGACGACGACGACTTTGGCTGAGCCTCATTGTTACCCATTTCGTAAGTAAACAAATATTGGCACTGGGCCACATGGACGGCGCTCATTAGCAGCATCATTGGTACGGCCAACAGAGCCGTCCAACACACCGTTAGGAACGTTATTCGTTGCATTGTCATGATTAAGTTTTAGATTTATGTCTGTCGTGTAATCGCAATCGCAATCGCAACAACTGCAACGTTTAGTAACTCAGATCGAGTTCTTTCAGGTTGAGTGCTGAGCCAAGTGACCGCAAGGAATGTGTGTCGCTGATTTCTATCGCTGCTCACTTGATTGATTCATCAATTGATTTATTCATTGATTGACTTTTCGAAGATGATATTTGTTGTTGAAGCTGGTGGTGCAACTTGTAATTCTTGTATCGTGTATTGCGCAACTTGTTTCGTTTTGTTTTGTTCTGATATCCTCCGTTGTGTTGTCAATACATCTCCAATTGACCAACTAACTAACCGATCATCTCTAGACCTTATCTTTTGCACTCAAGCGAAACTTCTCACTCACTCTATAAATAAGCTCTAATTGTTGACACACACACACTCTCTCTCTCTCTCTCTCTCTCTCTCTCTCTCTCTCTCTCTCT
>JAIFTH010000884.1:0-14298 GCA_019968535.1 Fragariocoptes setiger | reverse complement strand
AGCCATTTCATCGAGCACTCACATGGCTATCAGTGATATCAGTCTATCAAGCAGCTCAGGGCACAGCGGCACAATGAGCAGCACGGCAATGAGCAGCGTCAACGAGCAGCAGCAGCAGCAAGATAGTGCAGCAGGTGGCAAAACAACAGCAGGTGGCATGGAGACTGGTCTGCAAGTGGCACGCCGAATGGACGAGTTGGAGAGCCAATTGGTGGCGCCTTACGCGCATCGTATCGATTCGGGCTCATACACGTGTGTGGCGCGCAATGCTTTCGGTGTGGCCGAACGACACACGCGATTGTTGGTGCTCGAGGTGCCCGACGAGCCGCGTTCGCTCGAGCCGCTCGATGTGGGCGCACGCTCGATTCGTTTACGTTGGCGTGCCCCATTCGACGGTCACACACCCATCACACGCTATTTGATTGAGTATCGTCAGCTTTTGAGTGATTCGATAGCTTCCACTCATCAACAACAACAGCAACAAATCAATCAGCAAGCAAACAACAACAATAGTCACGACAACAATAGCGTGGAGAAATGGGCCATTTTCGAGGTGCCAATGTTGTTGTCGTCGGCTGCCACACACACAGCGGCTGCACATTTGGCATTACAAAGTGGTACGGCCTCACTTACTCAGGCCTCACCTCTGGATGGCAGCCACGTGACGCAGTCCTTGGGCGGCTCGGTCCTGGGCGAACCGTTGGCGCCGATGGCACTGTTGAGCGGCCTCACACCACTCACGCGTTACGCAATACGTGTGGTGGCAGTCAATGCGCTCGGTCAATCGGCACCAAGTGCTACGCTTATTCTACGCACAGAAGAAGAAGGTGAGTTTCCTATCCACGTGTGACCAACGTTCACGATGATGCATGAGATGCATTCGTGAGTGAGCGTCATCAAATGCATTGTCGCGTGATGGCTGAGTAATAATCGACCGCACAGATCATCATCAATTGAATTTTCGTCGGCTAGCTCGCTCTTATATAAATCTATGAGATGAGTGCCATTATTGATCTCGCCTGCCTTTATTATTAGTTCATTATTTCGTTTGTTTTTATGCGCTCATCGGTTGAGAAATAGTGCGTTGCTTGACTGAATCGGTTGCGACGTTTGTCGTCGTCGTCGTCGTCGTCGTGCGGGGCCTCACACAAGGACGCACGCGCAATGCTAAGATTCAAAAGGGCAAAGGGTGGCCAAATCAATCGCTACTCTAGATCGCAATTGATTGTTTGGCTCAAGACAAACAATAGCACACTCACTATCATTGACACTTTCACGGCCGCGTTCACCTGCACGACGTACTGTTAGTGTTTCGTTGAATACTAACTGTATCGAAATTGGCTAACGATAGTTGCTCATAAATTGATCACACAAGCATTAGTGTGCTATTGCTATCGCTATTGTGTATCAGTTCGTTTGAGTTGTTATTCGGTTCGATTGAGTTCTTATTGAAACTGCAGTTCAATTCAAGTTTAAATCCAATCCAATCGAATTCCAACCAAATTTCATCGCCAACGTTTCATCACATTTTGAGTCGCGCGCACACACACATACTTTCGCTTCATTGACCCTTGTGTCTCCCCATCGCTTGAAGCTGTGAGATGGTTGAAAGTTGTGCGCGCTTTGTGAGCTGCTTGAAAAATAAATATCGTTCACTCTGTCACTTATTGAGTCTATCCTACTCTTCGTCGTCGTCATTGCTGCCCCCGTCCCCACCGAACAACAACAACAACAGTAACATGAAAGATACAGTGAGGCCGATCCGAATCGAATGCCATTCGATCGTTCGTGAGTTGCCATCGAGTTGATGTTGATATCGTCGTCGTCATCGTCGTCGTCGTCGTAGTCACAATCGATTTAGCGCCACAGTTCGCTCAATCATCGAAACCATCGAATAATCGATCTAACTCGAGCAATTCACAAACATTCTGGGCACTCAAACTCGAAGCACCACAAATGCACGAGCTTATAGTAGTGTAATCGTTGAGAGCGCACACTCTGATGAGAGCGTTCGTTTGCGTCTATTGAAGCGTGTGTTTCAATAATTATTCATTCGTCTGCGATGCTTTGGGTGCTGAGCTCACGCCTCATGCACACGTTCTATTGTAGTTGTTGTTCGCACTTGTATTGATGCTATTATTATTATTACTAATGTTGTTATTGTTAGTGTGCTTGAGGCCCAACAGCAGCAAAAACAACAACAATCACGTTGACAACACCGAGCAAACTTGGGCATCAATTGATTATCGATATCGTTTCTGTTGTAATAAGCTATCGCTATCAATATCGATACCGATTGATTGAGCAAGATTTTATTTTTCACTCCTAGTTTATCCCTAGTCTACAAACAAATAAGCTAAATTTTCGTTTCAATAATAACTGTTTCATTATTCCTATCAAGTTTGAGCTGCTGCTGATAAACTAATCTGCTATTATGTCTCTGAATCTGCTATTTTGTCGTATTTAGTGCCATCAGTTGTTCCAAGCAATGTGCACGCCACAATGGCCACATCACGAGCACTAAAATTAACGTGGGCCATTGTTTGGCCTAATCATAAGCGTGAATTGATCGATGGCTTTTTCATTGGCTATCGTCGTTCTTCAACGAACGTTGCCCCATCGAGAAGTTCGACAGCGACCACGACGACAAACGCACTCAATGTCTCACCTCAATCACCGACCACTGGCACATTCAACAGCGAGCAGCAGCAGCAACAAAATTTGTACAACAACGACAAACAAGAGCCAACGTTCATATATAAGACAATTCGATTGTTGCAGGCTTCCATATCACAACAACAACAGCAGATGTCACCGAATGGCGCATTTGGTGCACGTGCACCACACGTCAGTCAGGTGGCGCCATCTATGGAGAAGCAAATCGGTGGAATGGGAGAAAATAATTACATAAATTATTCACCAGAATTGTATGAGTACACAATCAATGGTTTGGAGCGTGACACTGAATACACGATCATGATTCAGTGTTTCAATCGTAAGGGAGCAGGCCCTGCCTCGGATGCTATTGTGGCACGCACTCTGGCAGCCGGTAAGTGGACCAACATTCAAGTGATCACTTCATTCGATTTGACACACAAAGAAGAATTCAATTGAACTTGAATTTTGCTAATCTTCGGTATCTAAATTTATCTCTGTTAAATTTCCGCTTCTCTATCTATCAAATTTGCAATGATCATGATTATGTGTGTATTAAGATCCACCGGAGCGTGTTATATTGAACGCGGAGCATGTGACCGAATCTACAATTAGATTAAGCTGGCGATTAGCTCACGAATTGTCCAGTGAATTCACCAGCTCGAATGTTTCTTCCTCAAGTACATCATTAATTGACAACAGCAATAACAATATGGTCGATAATTTGCCGACGAACAATCCGGCCAACAAAGCAACAAACAGCTCACCACCTGACGGATTTGTTGTTAGTTACGCGTTAGCGCCCGCAGGCACATCGAGTCATCAGCAGGTGGCATTTGCTGAACAACAAACCACTGATACTTCTACCTCTTCTAAATCAATCAAGCAACTCTCGCACAGCTCGCCTCTAACGACAATTACAAATACAATTCAAGCCTCTAGTGTCAACAGCAATAACAATGTTGTTAAGCATCATCTGACGCAAGCAGCGCCAATCATGGCGGTTACATGGCACGTGATACAAGTGGACGGGGCACAGAGAGGGCACGAGCTAAGGGAGCTCGAGTGTGGCGCCACCTATTTGGTGCGTGCGTGGGCATTCAATAAACTGGGCCAAGGCGAGCCTAGCGACACATTGAGCGTGCGAACACGCGGCTCAGGTTAGCTCTCGTTTCTGTTCACCCTCCCCCCTCAGAGATTTTTGCCTTGAGGTCCATTTTTCTCCATAACAATAATCTCTATAGCAACAAATCATCTCATCTCTGATTAATAGTTATTAATTAATATATCTATTCGTTCTATCTGCCATCTAGTGCCATCGGCACCTGATAAGCGTACATTTATGGCTGTGAACACAACGTACGTGCGATTGCATTTGAGCGCGTGGCTCGATGGTGGCTGTGATATCACCAATTACGTCATTCAATACAAACCATCGTTGGTGTCATCGCACGATTGGGTGCTGCTGTCGAACAGGATTCAACGCGAACAAGTGAACGTGATCATCAAAGATTTGGCACCCGGCACGTGGCATGATCTGCTGGTGGCTGCCACCAATCGTGTAGGCACCACCCAGGTCAAGTATCGTTTTGCCACGTTGACACTTGACGGCGCCACAGTGGCGCCGTTGAGTTCATTGTACGACGATGACGATGACGAGGATTACTCAATGTCCAACGAAAACAACAACAACAATGCAATAGTCAATAATGCTTATAATGCTGCCAATGGTAAAAATCATAATGCAAGTGGCAATAGTTCGCTAGGTGCGCTCCTCAACGCATCGTGGCGTTCAATGCGACGAGTATTCGATTCTATCTGGTGGTTTGTGTTGGCACTTGTTGCCAGTCTATTGCTTGTGTTACTGTTGCTGCTGATGCTATTTAGCGGCTCAACAACGAGTGTTTGTTTGCTGAACACACTAGTGGCACGTAACAATAATCCTTCCAATTGCTCACCTGGTCATCAATCGTCGCCTGTTGTGATGTCAGGGCATTCTAGTCATGCTGACCACCAAGTGACATCGTCGTCGGCAGCCTCATCCACAACTTCAGTGTCGTCAGCACCGCAGTTATCTCAGCAGCAGCAGCAACAACAGCAGCAGCAACAACTTTTACACAATTCTGCTGTATATCAGCAACAACATGTTACTCTCGCCAGCATCAATCCTTTCGAAATAGCTTTGCAAAATCATGACAGTCCACCAATCAATCAATTGTACGACACTTCGTCAGCTGATGATAGTCAACACAACAAGGTGAGCACGTTTGAATTGATCAATCAATTATCATCGAACGCTCATCATCATTATCATCATCATCATAACCATCATCATTCTATTGGTCGATTTGTGTCGTCACCTGTCGATGGCGCCACACAATTTGCTACACTGTCACGGGCGCAATACGAATTGCAACACCAACAACAACAGATGATGAATAATACTAACTACATGCATGCGGCCACATTGCGACGTGCAGCACGTTCAGGCACGTCCAACAACGAAGAGTCATTACAACATACGCACAGATTCGCATCGAGTCTCGAGCAATCATCGGTAAATTTCAATCAGACCACTGACAACGACTTAAACTCGCAACAGAATCACTCGAACATTTCCGACTATCAAAGGCAACAGGTGCATCAAAATCATAGCATCGATAACAATTTTGATGAACGTGCTAGTGGTGAACAGTTACCAATGCCAAACATATCAGTGCCGTCGTTTGACCTTCACAATTTACCTGTGCACGTGCCACAAACACTTGTTAACGCTAACGATGGCAACGACGATAGCAGCATCAGCAGGATGGCAACAGTTTGTGCAACTGACGACAGTGCATCAGCGACGCTTGCTGCAATTGCTAGGCACCACGAGCAACAGCAGTTATGTGATAAAAATCAATGCTTGATGGGAATTTACGATGTGCCTTATCGTTACTCCAACGATCACGATCAACATAACGCCCAGATGCATCATCATCAAGCGGCGAATCAAACTGTGTTGTAATTCGTCAATAAACTAACAAGATATACTAACATGTAACGAGGTCTCCTGAACTTCTTGGAAAAAATGGGGTTCTAACCCTGAATTAGTCAAAGTAAAGGAGGCATTGCAGTTTGGCATGACACCTGTTGCCAGCACGGTTCTTTAAGACTTACGAATCTTGATTTCAGATCACGAATCATCCGTAAATGCACAACAAATATCCGATGTTGTAAATAGTTCATAGTATTCTAGGTGTTGTTAGTTATCAAGGTGAAAATCAGATGGTCTATCGAGTAGCTAATAGGGACGGTAACTGAGAATGTGTGTGTGTGTGTGTATGCTGCCTTATCGGATGAGTCGAAAAAACTGATTCACTGGAATAGAAATTCGGAGTTTGTTCCGGCGGCATCTATTTTTAGGTTATCGAGCATGAGTGTTATGGCACGAAATCTCACTGCACTCGGTTGTAACTTTCAAATTCATTAGCGATAAATCTGCTCTATAGGCTCATTTGGATCATTCAAAAAGTAAATGTATCGATGTTGAAAGAAGACCAATAATCAAGAAACATAAAGCTTTATTCAACTGTAATTGTTGCATGTGCACTTGTTTGCATTGTGATAGAAGCTGAAAAAGTGCTTTTGAACGTTATCGCTCATTGTGATTCGAAATTGTCGAGATTTGAAGCCATCAGTGATTGTCAGGAATTTGTGAAAAATCTTCAGACTTTGAACGGGACAAACTCAATCAATGATAAAAGATTTCCAAAAGCGGTGAGACGATGCTTGATGGAATTGGAGCCATTAGTGGAGCTCAGTGACATTCTGAACGATGTCGGAGACGACACTTGTAGCCCCTTATTGATCGATCGTCTTGAAGCGTTCGACGATATTTACGTTCGTCCTTCGCGAACCTATTTCGACCTGTTGGAGCTCCAAGCAGATACCTTTGATGGACCGGCTGGCCGAATGAGTAAAATGGCCCAACCCACAGAGGCACAGCTCGAGTACGCCACGAGGGAGCATTATATGATAGGCTAATTATTCAAAAAAGTGGCTTTACGTATCAGTGCCACGTGTCAGTCTAACATGGTGTGGAATATCGAAAGTGTAGCCGAGCCTATGTTTGAGAGCAAAGATTTCGACCAAGTGCTGGGCGCATTCTACGTGAATGGAAACACGAGCTCCAGTGCGACCAAAACCGGAGACATTGAGATACTTCAAGCTGCAACCATTAGCGAACTGTTGATCGGTGAGCATCGAACATACTATGTTCCACATCCGCTAGTACAACAACGTCACAAAGAAATGTTCCAAAATTACCAGAGTCAAGCTCGACGAAAGAAGCGCGACACTGAGGATTCGGTACCTAAAGCCAAATACACGTCCGAAAGCAAAGACGAAATCGCAGCAGAGAAGCCAGTGTATTTGTCAGGGGAGGGGTACAATACCGTTCACAGCATCGCAGAGGGGTGCCGAAAATTTGAGCCAGTCTATGATCCGCTCATTGTGTCGATTGCAAAACGGGGCTTTTTAGCCAAAGCCCCGGGTTTACGAGCGCGAATTGAAGGAATCACCAGAGTCTGCTTTTTTGGTACGCATTTGGCTCACATTGACACAACTATTTGATATTTTTGCCCATGTGCATTTTTCTAGAGTTAACGATGATCACCACGAGAATGGGGAAACCAGCGAGGGCAAGCCAGGATTGTACATAGTGTCTGTGAATCTGGTGACCAGCGAGGAGCAAATCAAATCAGGCCAATTGAACGCACCGGTGCCGATGAAGAATCCATTTCCAGGAAATCTGTACGACTCTGCTGATGATAAAACACTCTCAGAGTTCTTCTCTATCTGGCGTAGAATATCCAAGAAGTTTTCACGAATCGGCTATGTTATTAAAGCACTATGGAGCGGAAAGGCTGCTTGGAGTTCTACCGTCAGTGAGCGCAACATGCGTGAGTCCGACGATGAAATGGCCGGTATCGAAGCTTTGCGTTTAGTTAGTCATGTAGAAAACAATGTGCTCGAGCAAAACGGAGATTCACCATCGTTGGTAAAACGTTCCAAGAGAGCATCGTTTAGGCGTCCCACCAAAAGATTGAACAAATGGTGGGTCGATCAAGCGACAATGAGGGTGAGCGCTACGTTTGTATTCTGGTCGCTTTATTACTTTTTGGCCTGTGTGGGATTGTTCACATTGGTCGTCAACGCTGGACGTTAAGGTAACTTGATCAATGACATTTTTGGATTCGATTTGCAAAACACGTGTCAAACGACGAGTAAAATCAAATCACAAGCTTTATGCAAGCCATCGTCTGATTATCACTCTCGATCACACAGATAGAATATATATACACCATATCTCGTGATGAACAGTAGTAATAGTGTAACGCTAATTTATTCAATCTCGAATTAGATAAAATCTACTCATTATTAATACAACCCTTAATGTTATTGTTGTGATTGCTTGCTTTCAAGCTTCAATGAAAGTAGTATTCTTGAAAAATTCATCCAGTCCTATTAAGGTTCTGTTAAGGTCGCTGAACAATGGGCAATGTTAATCATCAGTTCTCCTCACTTAGAGCTTCCTCGCTAACAAGCGAACACTTTCTTGCCAGTGGTAAGGCGTATGGCATGGCATGGTCACGTTGGTCCATCCTAGGCGCGCACGCCGATGACGCACTGCCCACTTGTATATCACAAAAAGGATCTACTAAACATTTCTTGCTACCCCCAACGAAAACGTTTTTACTACTAACCTCACTTTGACTGGGCCCAACATCAATATTATTACTACTGCACGTGTCGTTACTATTATTATTGCTTTGAAGCAGACGCTGTTGCTGAGTATTGCGTATTATTCTGTCTCTTAAAAGTTGATATGTTGCATTGATATAGTCATCATTGCACTTGTTGTTGCCTGTCAGGTACTTGAGCTGCTGTTGATCGCTATGATTGTATCGTTTCTTATGATACTTAGCTACACCAATGCCCGTTTGATGACTATTATCGATCTCAACATTTGACTTGCTATTTTTTATAGACGCTCCATTGATACGTCGGTGTGAGAGGCGTGCATTCTTGAGCGCCTCCAGTATTGTTGCTCTAGAAGTACATAAATTTGTGAAGCCCAACATCTCATTGATAATCATTTCGTGCAATTGGCGCTCGTCTTCGTTCATTTCACCTCCGTTTATATCGGGCGACGTTGGTCGATAATGTATGGCAGCAGCACCAGTCTTAGCGCATGTCTTATTAAATATTGGCGTACATTGAGATCCTATGTCATTATTGGTACCAGTCTTTGGTGTTCCAGAAAATGAACCAGAGTGTGCACGAGTGTGGCCATTACCAACCATCTTGAGAGTGTGGCTCGATACCTCGTCCGATGATGAGGAGCGCGAACGCACCTGATTAGGCAAACTCATAAATTGCTCACTATCTTGCCATTCATCGCAGTTAGTGCTGGTATCTGAATTATTGGTAACACCGACAGGCAATTCGTCTGAGACAGGCTCGGCCTCCTCTATCGAAGGCAAAGAGGCAGCCAATAAAGGCGATTTGATGCCAGATTTTTGCAAATTATTGTGATGAGCGAACGTAAATTTCGAATCCAACTTTGGTCTACCATGGGTGCTTGATTCTAACCACGGATGGCATAATATCTGATTCACTAGAAGACGTTGGTCCGGGTCACGGCGAATCAATGCACGCACCAACTGTTTGGCAGATTCACTGATCTCAGATCTATCAGGGATAATAAAGGAGCAGTCGAGTATTTTCGTCAACGTTTCATTGTCATTGATTTGCATAAAGGGATTGTTTCCAAATAATAGAATGTATAACATGATACCAAGTCCCCATATATCAACTTTGGTGCCATCATAAATTTCGCCTAATAGTAGTTCGGGGGCCGAATAGGCCAAGGTTCCGCACGACGTGCGCATTTTCTCGTCGGGGTGCCATTGATTGGCGAAGCCAAAATCTATCAATTTAATTAAGGGCTCTCTATGAGTAAGATTATGTGCTTGGTCAGTGACGAGAATGTTCTCAGGTTTTAGATCACGGTGTACGATCTTGAGCGAATGACAATAAGCTATGGCACTGCAAATTTGCTCGAATATGTGCTGAGCCTGTGATTCGGGCAAGCCCGAACGGCTCTGTTTCTTGATCAGATAATCATGAAGGTCGCATGCGTGCGGACCACAAAATTCTGTTATCAAGTGCAGCTTTGTGTCGGTGTCGATGACTTGATAGAGTTTGAGAATATTGGGATGCTCATACTCAGATAGTCTGAATAGAATACGTATCTCAGTTCCAATTTGGGTCAGGCTTTCGCGATTCAATCGATCCTTTTCGATGATCTTAATGGCGACAGGTTCGCCTGTATGTCAGTGAAGAAGGTAAGGTAATTGATGATGATTAGATGATGTATTTTTAATCAACCAGAATTTCCCATACACGCACGTATGAATACAAACACAACACGAACATTGTGTCAGCTTACCTGTCAAACAGTGTCTTGCTAATTTCACTAATCCATAGTGTCCTTTTCCCAGTGTTTTTGGGGTGATGTCGTAGAGTCCAGCCATCTATTGAAAAGTCATTGGCTCGAAGAGGTTAATGTTATGCCATTGGATCTTTCGGCTGCGATACTGTGATATAATAATAATAACAAAATCTTGGCAATCGATTATTGGAGCTGAGCGTTCAGGTTCAGTGGGGTTGTTTCTAAACGCGGCAAATTCAAATACCAATTCTTTTCAGTGTGTGGAACTAAGTGGTACACAATGTATTTGAATGACTCATGTTGGTGGGCGTCATAACAAGTGAGAACGAATGGCGCACAGGGTGTCTGCTAAACACTGAACTTGGTTTTGCGCGCTTCTCCGAGCCAGACATTGTCCCACAGCTGACTCATGGAGGGCGCACAAAATATCAACTTTTATTTAACAAACATTTATTAATGAATATTTTGAAAATTTGAGACTGTGGTCAATGCAGCACTCTTTCTGAAACAACCGTAAAAATTGGTGAATTAGAAGCATCACACATTGCTCTGTGTCCCGTCCAATGGATAATGAATCGATTGAAACTTAATAGACTTAATTGACTGTGTGTGTCTGGGTCGATCGATAGCTGATGTTATGTTCATCAATGGTTCGACATCGATAAAAGGACAAGGAACGGCGATTAAATTAGACTTTCCGACAACGAAAACGTTGACAATTATGTTAACGATGAGACAAGAACGATGACTATGACGATCACAAGCACAAGGTTCGACGGGTTTCGTGCTTACTAGTTAATTCCTTGAAAAGTTTTCGTCAACTTATCAGTATGTGTTCGTGTATGTGTGTGTGTGTGTGTGTGTGTGTGTGTGTGTGTGTGTGTGTGTATGTCAGTCAGTCAGCTAGTCAGAAAGAGTGCTAGAGTCATTAAGTTGCACAGTTGGATGTCGTCGTCGTTGTGCGATACTAGTGAGAGCCTTAATAGTGAAAAGGTTGCTTTGTCGAGTAACGCGAGTTGCTCTACTGGCCAGTGCATCTTACTGGACTCTTCTCGTGAACAGAGACGTGTGGGCCTCATTCATCTAATTTAATCTGTTCATTGGTGACACAGAGTGCATTGGCCGTCTGTCTCTCTTGAGACAGCCAAAGAGAAAGAGGAACGAACAGAGACAATCTCTATGACACGCTGGCCAGCAATTGCAACTGTCATAGCCACTGCCACTGCCACCACTACTGCTGCTATTGGTATGAATGCTTGCAGTGAGCGAGATAGCTCGAGGCCGCGACTGAATTGAGCCATAGCAATTTAACGCACACGCACCTCTCACAGCGTCGCAGTGTTTGTGCTGTTTTTGACCCTTTGATAGTGTGGCTGCTGTTGTAGGCAACCGGATACTGTTTGGTGTGACACCTTGACTGTAGCCATCGTTGAAATTCATGTTCACATGCAACGTTTTCTTAGATGCAACGTCTCTGACTACTTTTCAAGTGTCACTAACAGACGGGCTGTTAGTGGGTCGATGCACGAGCTACTTGGCTAACTCAAGCTAAGATCAATTCGCTCCCACTCGTGAAACTGACGTGACACGACCAACGGGACACGAAATGACAGAAATGTTGACCATGAGAGTAGCCGTTGAATTATTGGACGCATTGAAGCAACTAGACCAGTCTGAATCAAAGGGGCTGTGATTCGAACTTGCATTCAACTATGCGTCAGTCATCTCTTTTAAGAAGCAAACAACACAAGCTTATGATTGTTAGACCTAGCATTCTCAATATCATCGTGATGTAGTCGACTCAGTATCGAGCAGTTGCAATTGTAAAGTCATCGCTCTTAGTGTTTGTGAACAGCACTGTTTGCAATCGGCCTCGCATTAGAACGACCATTGGCCTCTTGATGTGCGCAAGCGCTGCCGCTCGCCGCTCGCCGCTCGCTACTCGTCACTCGCCACTCGCAATCTCGATGCCGAGATCGAGAGCGCTAGAAGCGTTAATAGCAGCAACATCAGCAGCAGCGACATGTCAGCGATCAGTCGTGCTTGAGGCGCGCTCTTGTGAGCACCGTCATCGTCACGTGCTACTATCGCGTTTCCCTTGCATAGCGTTTAGCCGTTTGTGTTAGGCCACACTCTCTCACTCACCCACACTCGATGACGGCGCTGGCCACAAGCGAGTCTAGAAAAACGTGTCACTTGTAACGTAACGTGAGCCCTTAATCCATCAAACATGCTCACTCGCCCACCTCACTGTTAGTTCATTCGTGTGTGTGTGTGTGTGCGTGTACGTGTACGTCTAGCCGTGGGTGTTGTCGCCGTCGCACGCACGTACGTCATTCATTTGTGATTATAATGACGCCTCTTGTGATATAAGTTGGCATCATCAGCTTGGAATAATGATCTTCATGGCATCATCGTGGCCCGTCTGTCGTCTCAACGTTTGTCGTGTCTTCAAGTTAAGTTTAGTCAAGTCAAGTCAAGGCAAGGCAAGTATTGAAGTTTAGTTTGGCGCCCATTGCACTTGCAACTGTCGCATGACCAACAATCGCATTAGAATATTGCATCTCAAGTTGTCTCATCCTCTACTCATTAGTTGTTGCATATCAGTCAATTCGTAAGCACCAAGTTAATCTCATGACATATAAGACCAAGTGCAAGTTCTTGACACTCAGCAAGCGATCACGCACGCTCGCGATAACAATCATCGGTCCTCATTGTTGTCGTCGTTATTGGTTTTGATGCAATCAAGAATAATTGTCAACTTTTGGCAAGATTCAATTGAGTTGACACTCCAAATACAATCAGAGAGATCATGAGTGAACGTCTTTGAGGAAAGTGAGTTCCATTCTAACTTAAGCTTGTGATTATAAACTATCATCATTGCTACTCCTGCTACTCATTAGCACTCATCCGAACACGCATGCAGCATTCATTACAGCTAAAAATAAACGGCATCATTTGTCACACGCCATTGCAACAGTCATCACCTCATTTCAACATTTCGAGTCTAGAATAAAAGACTCTACGAAGCTAACAAGAAGTCAAGAATCGGCTAGACACGAATGCCCAACAACATAGTTCGTCTGATAACAACTGGAGTCAAATTATCGAGAACTTTATGATCCTTCACTTGTGTACAATTGAGTACTACCGAGCTACGAGGAGTGTGTGCTTGAGTCGGCAAGTTGTGAATGTTAATTTATTGCACATTTATTGGCCTCTTCCATGCATTCTCGCATCCATTCATTCATTCATTCATTCATCCATTTATTCATTGATCTCTCTCGCTTAAGGCTCGCATCAAGCTTGCAGCACACACACACAAAGTTTGAATGGCCAATATTTAACTCGCATATTTCTGACCAATGCAAACTTGTACACCACTCACAACGCCAAAACCAACAAACACTTGAGAAGTAATCGAACTTGAAAGTTCGTTGCTTGGTTGGTATGAGCAAAAACAAATTTGACCTTTTCAAGATTTACAACTGTCGACTGTTAACGTACTGGTGTAGCCACACACTTTGATCGGAAGAAAGAAAGAATCAAGCAAGTGAACAGTATTTGAATGTCGAGTGTAATATTTTGATTTTTATGCTTCCAGCTCAGTTAATTTCTCTTTGAGACTTCTCGATTCACAGTTTGTAGATTACAGTACTTACACTTTATAACTAAAGTGTGAGCGTGTGTCTCGATGAATGAGAATATATTGCACACTGGAAAGAGCAAATTGTAAGCAAGAAAGCTACAGAGGGACGCGTCTTTTAGCGTACAAGTTGATGTTTGTCTGAAGAACATCAACTTTTTTACATTTCGAGAAAGAAAACTCTAAGCAAGCGAGTGTATTCAACAAATCAGGTGGTCTCAGGTCTCCGATCTCATCGTGTCGCATTGCAATGCATCGCCAAGGTTACTTTATCATTGGAATGAGTCAAATGCATCTGGTGAATGTCGAATCAAATCGAATCGAAATGGATCGAATATTTTCGAGAGTGTGATCGCAGCAGCATATTGGACATCAGATCAGATCAAATCAAATCAGATCATAGCATATCGGATCGGATCGGATCGAATCGAATCGAATCGAATCGGATCGGATCGGATCGGATCGGATCGGATCGGATCGGATCGGATCGGATCGG